>JAULJZ010032781.1:0-37622 GCA_032270985.1 Heliamphora pulchella
GGAGAAATGGTAAGCATTTAATAACAGGAGCTCAATGCAAGAAGGTCTTGAGATTATGTGTCAGAGTGCAATTATAGTTCTTTAGTGGTGTGAACTATAATTCAGTATTTTATGAAAATTGCAAAAACCACTGCTATCTTTCCATAATTGCAGAAATCGCTGGTAGGTGTCTGTATTTCACTAGAAGTCTTACTTATAATTACTCCATAGATCCCTGCTGTAGCCCTATATATATGTGGGTAGGCTGAACCACTTTTAGATGATAACTTGTCTTTCATGACTAAATATATCTGGGTTCTGCCGGTACAAGTTTTCGATAGTCCGTAGCCCACATTACATTCGAGGATCGCGTAAGAGAATACAATAGAAGATCTGATAGGAGTTTCAACTCAGAATCAAACCGTAGTTGAAGAATCGACCGATAAGAATGGTATTCTTCTAAATTAACTTTGGTTGCACGGGTTTTATTTTGATCGTTCAACGTTAAAAGTTTTATCTGGAGTCCGTTTTGGTATTTGCATGTCTAGTTAATTTTTACCAAAAATCGTTTACAAAAACAATGATCTTGGTAGTTTTGCCTCCAATAACTTTCTTTTATATGGTAAATTAGATGTGTTATTTAATTCAGTTAGTTGCATTGTAAGAGAGAAAGGAGATACAACATACAAATCATCCAACAATGTACCAGAATAACTAAAATGTTTGTTTTTCTTAACAACCACTGAGTCATTAAAATGAACAGAATATTTGTTCTTTATTAAACTAGAAACCGAAATTAAATTTTTTCTAATTGATGGTACTTAAAAATAATCTTTTAGAAGCAAAATCCTATCTCTACTAAAATTGAGAGTGATATCTCCTACTGCAACTTCTGCCACTCTTGTATTATTGCCCATTTATAGGTATATATCCCCATCACTGAGCTGTCTGATTTTCTGAAACTCCTATAAAAAATTGCAGACATGATTAGTGGCTCCCGTATCTACACACCAGGTACCAGTAGATAACACCGCTAAACATGTTTCAATCACCAGTGAATAGAAATTACCTAGTTTGTTCTGCTTACTGAGAAAAATCGGACACTGCTTTTTTCAATGCCCAAATTGGTTACAGTGATAGCACTTGCCTATCGATTTTTTCACACCAATATTTGGTCCCTTAATTGCTTTTGGACCTGTGCCTCCCTATTTTTGAACCTTTTTCTTCTTTTTCCTTTTCGGCTTAGAGGAAAAACCTTTTTTTGCCACATATACGAACCTGGCTTCCTAAGAACACCCTCAGCTACTTGAAGTTCTTTAAGAAATTCTGCCAATGAAAAGCTGAGCTTATTCATGGTATAGTTTAGGCAAAACTACATAAAGCTATCAAGCAGTGACTGGAGTATGATATCGACCTGGATTTTTTCGTCAATTTCAGCTCCTAGAATCTCCAATTCATCCAGAAGATTGATCATCTTCAAAATATGAACTCTAACTGGGGTGCCTTCAGCCATGCTTATATTCATAAGAGACTTCATGGCCACCCGCCTAGCAGTATGATTTTGATCCCCAAATATTTTTTTGAGATTCATAATCATGTCATAAGCACTGGGAATAAATTGATGCTGATGCTAAAAAACATTTGACATGAAAGCCAAAATGTAACAGCGAGCCATCTTTTTAGCTTTCTGCCACTTCTGATGGTCATGGGTTTCCTGTTTGGTCGCCCCCCTCATCAGGTACTGGTGGACAAAATTCAGTTAATACAAACTTATAGTCCTTAGCAGTTAAGATAATGTCTAAATTTATTTTCCAGTCAACATAGTTTGGTCCCATTAGTTTATTTTTTTGAGTATTGATGTGAGAGAATTGAAAACTATATTAATCCTGACAATCACATAATAAAAAATAACCGTTAATTATGATGAGCAAAATTTTGAATTTATTTTAGTTTAGTTCCCTCTATCATTTAAAAAAAAAATTCGTCAGTAACCTAGTACCCTGTAAATAGCATGCCTCGATGGGAGGACGTTTACTATCCATCGTTTGCCCAGATATGTTAATTTCTATTAATTTTAATATCTAGGCAACTGACACTGCCAAGTAAAATTAAATACTGACATAACTTTGATCCAGTAAAAAATAGCAGTGACTTAGATGGAGATGATATTAATTATTTACAGCTAAATGTTAACCATCACCTAATTCCAAATCAATCGCTTTGCAATGAACCTTTCAAATGGAGAAGTGATTAACACTAACAATTATCCAAAATTATCCTTAAAGAAAGTTTGTATTGTAGATACCGTAATTAATCTGTCCAATGGGGAGGAAGGCTTTACTGCCAATACGTAAAATTAATTACATCGCCTACAAACTGGCGATGGGGGTGAATAAATTTCATCTTCCACTTAGATTTTTAGATATTTTTTAGGGTTATAAAAATCTGTTTAATTAAAAATAAATTTATTAATTTCGAAAACCATACTATCTGAAAGAATCTAAAATATATTTTCGTGTATACGATTCTAAAAATTCTGATTTTTTCATACTATCTTTTCATGTTAAAATGCGCAACAAATAAAATTCGATAAATGCACAGTTTTTCCTTTGACTTTTAAGATACTGTAGTAATTAAAGGCATTCAATTATTTTATTTTATGTTACGTATTTTTTGAAAATAATAATTTATTTAGATTAAATATTTTTCTATTTAATTAATTCAAAATTCAGAATTAATTTTTATTTTTTTCAAGATATTTAATTTAATAAAAAATTATCTTAAACGTGTTATTTTGTAAAAAAAAAAATATTTAAAGTTTTTTTATTTAATTAAAAAACTTTAATTAAAAAAATTTAATTTAATATTTCTTTGCAAAATATTTAATTAAAATCAAATTTTCTAAATTAATTAAATTAACAGGAATATATAAAACAGATATACACCATCTACGCAATTTAAAAGAATATAAATGCAATATATGTATATATCCTGATTTTATGATCAAATAGAAACTCTAATGAGTTTTAGTCTCATGTTCAAAGATAAGTTGTAATGATTCAAAACTTTTTTGAATCAGTTTCTGGCATCTGAATTTCATCAGGATTTCTTGATATGCAGTGTTATACATATACACCACTCCTCGATCAATGTATATTAGAAAAATAGCCCCGGGGCACCTTGAGAACAGCACCACTACCGGCGCCGCCCCTTGCCGCCACTTCAGGCAACTTTTGCCGCCACTCCCGAACTCCGTTTTCGTCCCCATTTTTTTAAAAAAAATTGCACTCGAAAAATACTATTTTCTGTTAAAAAATTAGAACGAAAACAATTCAAAAAATAGCCATCGAAACGCCTTGCAGAGGTTGTCGCCGCTGCCTTGTCGCAGCCTGTTTGGGTTTTTTTCGTGGTAGTTTTGGTTCCTGTTTCTTCTGAAAAATAGCACCAATATCCAAAAACATGTTATTTTGAAGAATTCCTTGAAAACAATCCCAAATAAGCCTCAAAAACAGCTTTGAAGGGCTGTTGCTACCACCGCCCAAGGCTGCCGCCTGTTTGGTTTTTTTCGTTGCTTTTAGCTGCTATTTTTTCTATTTTTTTAGACTGTTTTCAGTAGTATTTTACTGCTATTTTATGTCTAAAAATCTGCTCAAAATCAATCTAAAAAATATTGCAAAAAAACCATCAAAAAATGATCTTGAATCGCTGCCGGTGGTGCCGCCGTGGGCTATTTTTGTGCCTTTTTCTTTTGTATTTTGGGAAATGTTTTAATACTATTTTTAAGCCTAAAAATTGCAGAAAAAACTATTGAAAAAATTATCAAAAAACTGTGGAAAAACCACCGCGATCTGTGGCCCGTAAATTCCGAAACCACCGCCGGTACCGTCGCCTGCTCTTCGAACCTTCAAACCTGCTCTTATTTTTCGTTCAAATAAATTAGAGAAAAAATCTTAAAGAACATAAAACTTTTACATCGAAACTTATGTCCGGTAGGCTCACATTCGATCAAAAAAACTTAAACTTTCATGATTAACTCTCGTGATTAAAAATTAATTAAATCATCATTTAAACTATTAAATCAAACATGAATATAACAATGATCATAAAACCGAGATTTGATCGCCTGAAAAATAAAGTTAGCACAGTTTTAAATCTACCTGGCCCTTCGATAAACCATAAACAAAAATCAAAACCGCTCTGATACCAATTGTTGAAGGCAAATTTCTAAAATCATTGATTTTGTAAATGATTTTTCGAAAATAAAAACTGGATGGACAATTGCCAAAATGGGCTCCGGATAAAATTTTTTGATATCGAACGGTCAAAATAAAATTCGTGCCACCATAGTTAATTTAGATGAATACCTTTTTGGTCGGTTCTTCAACTACGGATTTGATTCCCGAGTTGAAACTCCGGTCAGACCTTCTACTGTATTTTCTGATGCGATTTTCGAATGTAGTATGGGCTATGATCCTTCGAGAATTGGTACCGACAGAACCTGATCAACCTTTGTCTTGAAAGACGAGTTATGTATATGGTTTAGCCTACCCGCATATTTATAGGGCTATAGCAGGGACCTGTGAAATAATTATGATATAGACCTTTAGTGTAACCCAGATATATATTCAAGGGTTTCTGTAATTATGAAAATCTCTCAGCGGTATATGTAATTATGAAAATTTTACAGCGATTTCTGTAATTTCATAAAACACTAATTTACAGTTCACACCACTAAAGAATTATAATTGTACTCTAAGCTATAATCTCAGAACCAATTTACATTGAGCTCATGTTATTAAATGCTTCAGTCATCTCTCCACGTTAAAATTTTCGATACCCGCCAATTAAATTTAATTACTGATAATTTAATTTAATTAGTATCTTTAAAATCTTTAAGCTCTTCCGCTTAGTTTATCTGACCGCAGAATAGACAAATTCACCTGTAGGGTTTGACCCCATCAAAACTTATAAGCTTCCTTAAGGGGGTATCGTCAATCCCGAACTATCGAGACGTGAATTCCATCAATAATTAATATTCACCATATAATTAATACCACTGTCCAACTTATCGGAATTACAGACCCATATAAGATCGCACACTCAAATGAATCAAAACAACGAATATTAAATATATGTAAATTAATAATTATTTCAGGATTAAGAGTATAAGCACTCTTACAATAACCTTGGAGTGCGAATTAATTTATATAGTCAATTTATTAATTAATTACCCCAATATCATCCTGTTTAATACACACAAAGTGTACTAGCACAGAGAGTCAGAATAATAGACGACGCTATTATCTGCCATCTGTAACCAAGATAGGCCAACTAAAATTCTGTGTTATATTCGTACCGATAGTTTGTCCATTTTCATCTAAATTGTGAATAAAAACTTATATTTTGCAAGAACCTATAATCTAGTCTTCTGTGTGCAAGCCGTACTCTACACATAAGATTAAATACTGTACAGAATAAAGGACATCGATGCATAATATTAAAGAAATAATATTGCACACATTGCTCATTAAGATTCTCATAAAATGAAAAATAATTTTATTAAAATAAAATTAAATACTAAAATTAAATAAAATTCATGATTTTCAATATAAAATCCTAACAAAAAAATCGGGGATGTAGACAAAAAAACCTGAATCGCTACAATCCCGGTATCTCAAGTCGGGGAATGGTGATTAGCAGTCCAATCCTTGAAAAATGTTCTAATTATAGTCAATGAATCAAGAATTTGGCAGAGTATTGGTATCGGTGGTCGTCCTCTTAGTACTTCGATAAGGTATTGGTTCTCAAAATCTGTCGCCTTTCGACCCGTCAGAACTCTAACATCAGAATTGTCCTCCAAAATTGTACTAAAGGTACGATATTTATAGAGTTCATCAGCCAATGAGGTGCTGGCACATTTTGAGATACGTCAGGATTTTTGGAATTGGTGGTCGCCATGATCGGAGTTGGCGATTGCCACAAAAAAATAAGTTTATAAGGGTTTCTTTTGGCGGTCGCCGCAACTGAGTTGGCAACCCCAAGGTTTGAAGATGGAGGTCGCTACCTTTGTTAGGATTTCTAAAAGGTTCATATGGCGGTCACCACAATGAAATTGGCAACCCCAAGGTTCAAAGATGGCAGCTCAATGGTTGAAGTTGGCTATTCAAGGTTTTGAGGGATTTAATCATTTGGCTTGGGTCGTTTCTCGAAGATAATTCTGGAGCACCATTTCACTTGATTTCATCATCGAAAACACTCAGACCAACCTAAGATTAGGCGGGGTCAAATTGGGGTGTCTACACTATCTCTCAAAACTACCAAGGACTTCACTGAGTTAACCAAACCCGTAACTTTTGGCCAAAAAATTGCACTAGGTTCCATTGTCTTGTCCCACTTATACAGAAGTATGAAAGTGATGGTTGACAGCCGGTTTAACATTGGCTCTGGATCACTCTGGTTATTACAAATGTGGATTTGGTGCTACTTTCCTCGATTTTGTCTTGAATATCCCTCTAGGTAACCCCTCAAAGGTTTGACTCTTTTTCCCCTTGAACCAAAATCCCACTCATTCAACGACCGCTTTACTTTCTTCTATGAAGATCTAATCACTATAGATTCTTGCCAATGGCTCTCTTTCCTTCGATGTTGGTCCTCCTTGGTTACGCTCCCCCATATCTGATCTAGACAATTTCAACCGTGAACAAAGGGAAGTTTGGGCTAGTTTCCTGATTCGAGAGACTTACCCTATGGCCTTTTCTTTACCCCGAATAACAACAAATGTGGAGTTGAGTTTTATAATGCAACCTAGCTCGCCCGTCAATTTGGCCTAACTCACTTGGTATCACTTCCTCCTTTTGACTTTGAGAATGACTCATTCACCAGAAGACCAATTCTAGACATTAATGAAATCAAGACTGTAAGTCAGGTTTTTTCTCATCTCAGAAAATCCTTTCAACTGCAAGCATTTGATGAAATCCCTGACTCTTCTCTAGATTTTGATTCCTGGTGGCAATTCTTTATTCAAAATCAACTTCGCAAGCTAGCCAAGAGAGTTCTGTTGAGGATATCTCTAGACCAACAAGTCCTTTGTGCTGCTCTATCATTGAATCAAAAGGAGAAGAAAGTACCGAAATCGTCTAAATCCTAAGGTAAGACCCCATCCCTTTCTGACACCATTTCTACCATTTTTCGTTTCGAAGAATTCTTTAAGTGTAAATGGAACCCCCTAGACCTTGAGGGTATGGCTAAGGATAAGCAAGAACGCATGGTTGAAATAGAAACATATCAAAAGGAAAAGGCCAGCGCAGCCTTTTTTAAGGCTTGGCAAACCTTAGGAAAAAATGTCCCCCCTTTTGAAATATTCTTGAAACCCTTTGGTAAATCTATACATCTTGAAGCTTCTACAGATGCAGCCTTCGCTGATCTATTTAGAAAACCAGGGGTTCACGACTGGTTACCTCAGGCCAAACAGGTGATCATTGCTAAAGTAAACCCTCCTCTTTAGGAGATTGAGGATGCCATACGACAATAGGTGATCCGCTTATTCTTGTGAAAGGAGCAGGTTAGCCTTTTATTTGCTTCTTTGGTTATACTTCCCTTCTTTCTTATACTAATCTTCCTTTTCTCTGGTGTGGTTCAACCAAAGGCTTCTTCTTCTCCCATTAAGATCTCTGAAAATGACCTAGACCCTAACAACCATATTCCCATCAAGGTAATTTCTTGATCTTTCTCTTCAATTTGCTTTCATCTCTTCTGATCAAAACTTTTTCTATTCTCTTTTGAATCTGTCTCCTCCTCTCAAAAAATACACCAAAGGTGATTATCGATCTCATGCTTTTGAAAAGGTAAAACATTATTTAGTTATTCATAATTCAACCAGTAGCTATTTAACTCGCTTATTGTCTTTTTTCCATAGAAAGATGATTCTCCACTGCCATCAGAGCCTATCCCATCTATACACATTTCTACCATACCATCCCCTTCTGATCTCTTCCCAAAAGATTCAGAAGATAAAGGAAAAGGGAATCCGCAGCCGACAAATCTGCTATTGCTTCTACTCCCAAGAAACATGTCAAGGTTACTACAAGTCGCAACCTTTGTTTCTATGGTGATGTTCAATCTAACCCAAATGAACCCTCTGATCCAGACGAGTCTTCTCCCCCTTTCCCCAAAAAAGGACACTGTAATTTCCCTCATTCAGTGAACAAGGTATCATGCACAGCTTTCTATTTATTTCTTTCTTATCCAAACACTTACCTTCCTTCTTGGCTCTTGTAGGAACCTTCTGTCGCAAGGGAGATTAATCCCAATTCCAAGAAGCAAGTTAGTCCTATAGGGATGGATGTGTTGTTCCCAGTTGATGTTGAATCCTTCTTTGCTTAACTTGTTGCCATGTCGACTCCTCTAGCCTCGAAAAGTTCCTCTAGTGTAGCCTCTCATGCTCCAAGTTGAGAAAGCTAAGTTTGACTTGAAAGCCATGCAAAACCTCTCTCTTCAAGATATTCTTCATCCTGGATGCCTGAACTTTTTTAAGAATTCAGTCAATACCATGTTCTCTTTTTCTACTGCTCTTGATGTTGATCTTCATGCACTTCAAGTCTTCAACCAGGACCTTCCTTCCTTGGATAAGGCCTACAATTCTGCTTTGAAGAAGAAGACAAATTATGAAGCTAAGGTTTCAAACTCTAGGAGCCAGAAGCAAGAGCTTACTTCTTCATTTCGACATTTCCAACAGCTGAAGAGCGAGGGAGATCAAAAGATACAGAGAAGAAAGGAAATCCTGGATCTTCTTAGTTCTCTAAAAAAAGAGCTATTAGTGATCCAAGAAGATCTCCTAGTGTTGAAGACCCAGGCTGCTTCACTATAAACTTTTTTCTCAGGAACTGATGGCAACAAAATCCTTAGTTGAAACTGAACTAATCTCATCTGCCAGTGATGCGGCGGCGGCCAAATTGGAGATAGAGCACATTGAACAAAATTGGGCCTGCCTCCAGCTTTGACTGAAAAATCTTCTCCCTTGAATCTTGTTAATTTAGTTCTTTGACACACTTTTTAATTTTGCTGATTTGACATCTCCCAAACTGATGGATGATATTTCTTTAAGTAATTTCTATTAATAGGATGCTTATAAATTTTCTTGTCTAAATCTTATAGCATGTATGATTCTTTTTATTTAACTTTGAATATTTTAGAAGGACCTTCCCAAGATTGAGACCACTTACCATACTTAGGATCATTTTGCCCATAAGGTAATATGGATTTCCACATTAACTCCATTTCCATGAAGATTGTATGCTTGATTCTTTTATTATACGTCTTGGTTACTTAGTTTTTCTACACGACCAATCTATCCAGAGCATCTATCCTCACTTCATCTAAATCTTCTAATTCCATATGCATTGCTTATGAGTAATCCGAAGGAATTAGATAATTTTGAATTGCTACTCTAAATGATTTGACCATGATCTCCATAGGCAGAACTGCCTCATGCCCATATGTAAGGGCAAAAGGAGTTTCCCAAGTAGCAGTTCTCTTAGTATTCCTATATGCCCACAATGCTTCTAATAGTGTTTCATGCCATATCCTTAGTTTATCCTCCACCATTCTCTCAATTATATTCTTCAATATCTTATTTGTTGATTCAACTTTTTTTTTTTGGTGGTAGTTAAGTGGGGAAGGGGACCCCAGGGTTTAAACCCTGGGTGGAAGTGAGGCATTGGCAGCTCCTGGCCACTGGACCATTACTTTGTGCTTAATAAGGAGTTTAATGGATAAGAGTAATACTATATTCCTTCGCGAAGGCCTGGACTTGTCCTCCAAAGAATACCGTCCCTCGATTTGCCACAATGTATTGGGGTAGGCCGAATTTATGAATGATGTTCTCCTTTATCATCTTTATCACGTCATTTTGATCCATTGTTTTCATGGGAACTGCTTTTAGCCATTTTATGAAGTAATTTGTTGCAACTATTATATAGCAATGCCCTTTTGTAGAAGGAGGAAAAAGTCTTTCCTATTAGATCCATAGCTCAACGTCTAAAAGGCCAAGATTTCACCACTACGTTTAGGGATTGTGTTGGTACATGTTAAACAGATCTATGTGCTTGGCAGGCCTGAAAACTCTTTACGTATCTAATGCAATTCCCTAATACAGTAGGCCAATAGCATCTATACCTTCTTATCAACCATCTCATCTTTCTACCAATCAGGGCCGGTCCGGAACATCTCGGAATCCAAAGCGAATTTGAGATATGAGGCTCCAATAAATTTTAAAATAAATTGTAAAAATTTAAGTAGACTAAATATGTTTATTGTCATATTTCAACAAAATTAAATTTACAAAAAAAACTAAATACAACATAAACCACTTATTTATCAAGCTTTTAACTTATATATTATAAGTTTTTTAATAATAAAATAATATTTTTATTCAATATTTTGTGTTTGATTACAATTGGCAAAATAAGAATTAACAATTTAGGATTAGAAAGTTATGACTAAATTAGTATATTTTGATTGTAATTTTTAATTTTTATATTCTATTCGTATTATTTAGCATTTTAAATAATTAAAATTCTCAATAGTTAAGAATAACATTGAGATTGTTGCAACTTAAAAAAAAAAGAATTAAAAAAAAGTAGAAGAGACTTGAACTTGAGACTAAAGATATACAAATTATAGTAATTACCACTTGTGATCCATTCAAGATTATCATAACATAATTTTTTAAACATATTTATATTAAATTTAAATTCAAATGGGGCCCTAAATTTTAACAAAAATATTTGGGCCAAAAGCGGCAGCTTTGTTGGCTTGCCCTCAGGGCTGACCATGCTACCAACCTGATGAGCCCCACAAATTCCTTCATGTACTTCTGCCATAACCTTCATTGCCTCACCCTTTGAGAAACACTTCAGCCATAGGTCATCTTCCAGGCTTTTCTTGAACAGTTCCCCTTCAGTCATGATATAGTGTACTACCTCTTTTTGGTGTTTCTATCACTAGTCTTTGTAGGATAGCTTAAGAAAGAAATGATTGGTATTCTCCAATCTTCTTCATCATAAAAAAATATCCACGGAAAAGATCTATATTGCCTTTGGTCTTCTTCTGACAGAAGGTAGAACCTTTCTATGAACAGTTATAGTCTTGTGATAAATCCCATATGGGATACGTAGTCCAGTGGCCATTTGGGCCAACTCATTTGCCTCTACGTTAAACCTTCTGGGGACATATGATATAATGACATCATCGAAATCATCCATTATCTGCCAAGCCATTGCATAATAAGGCATTAGTTCCTTACTACGGCATTTGTATCTCCCCTAGATGGTTGATTACTAGCTGCGAATCGCCTTTAACATGAACAGAATGAACACCCATATCTCTCAAAATCTTCAATCCAATTATAACTGCCTCAATATTCTGTCTGATTATTTGAACATTTAAAGTCAAATTTAAACGATAGTTTTGTTTCCAATCTTGCTGGTGAAATGATAACAATCCCACACCTTGCCACATTCTCCATTCCGCTACCATCGAAGTAAAGTGTCCATGTTACGAAATTAATCATGGATATATTCATTCCTATCTCTATCTCCATCTCCTCTTTCACTTCTAGGCAAGGGTGTTCAACTAAAAAGTCAGCCAGAGCCTGTCTTTGGACGACTTTTTGTGGTATATAATAAAATGAAAACTCCATTAATGCTAGAGACCATTTGCCAAGTTGTCCTTTAAGAAAAGGCCGAGATATCAAATACTTGATTAAATTAGTGTGACATATCAAATAGACTAGTACTGGCAGCATGTAATGCCTTAACTTTGAGGCAGCGAAATATAAAGTTAGGCATAACTTCTCAATTGGAGAGTACTTACATTTTATGGGTGTTAACAACCTGCTCAAATAATATATCGCCTGTGCCTTTCCTACTTCATTGTCTTGGGCTAGGAAGCTTCCCAACGATCTTTCTGAGGCCAAAATATAAAATTTCATCTCATTCTCTTTGATTGGTGGGGCAAGCACCGGCGGACTAGCAATATACTTTTTGATGTCTTCAAAAGCTTACTGGTGGCATGAGTCCCATCTTAATTCTTCTTCTCTTTTTAATTTTAACAGCCCTGAAAATACCTGGACTTTTCATGCTAGATTCGAAATAAACCTCCGAAGGAAATTAATCCATCCTAGTAAGCGTTGTAATTCTTTCTTACAAGTAGGTTGCCTTGCTTCCATTATTGACCTGGCTTTGTTCTTGTCCGCTTCTATGCCCCATTAATGTACTAGAAATCCCAGGAAATTCTCTACAACTTCTCCAAACGCACAATTTAAAGGATTCATCTTTAATTGATATTTTCTCATGCGTTCAAAAGCCATGATCAAATTTTCAAAATATTAAAAATATGAATCAGACCTTTTTACAACATCATCGACGTAAATCTCCATAAATCTACCAATCATATCATGAAAAATAGCGTTCATTGTACGCTGATATGTAGCCCCTGCATTCTTTAGACTGAATTACATTACAATCGATTCATAAGATCTCAAAGCTCCTAGGCACCTAAAAGCTGTTTTAGGTGTCTTCTTTTGCAATAAAGATCTGATTATATCCCGAATGACCATCTAGGAATGATAAGATTTGTGTTTGGCTGCACCGACTACCAACAAGTCTATTATTGGCATTGGATACTCGTCCATAGGAGTGGCTAGATTGAGGTTTCTAAAGTCAATACAAACCCTGAGTTTTCCATTCTTCTTTACTACTGGAACCACATTAGAAAGCCACTCGGCATATCTTGCTGTCCTGATAAAGCCTGCCTTTAGAAGTTACCCTAACTCCTCGTTAATCAGTAATGTAACCTCTGTTGACATCATTCTCGGTGGTTGTTTGAAAGGAAAATAACCAGGCTTAATTGGGAGCCTGTGCTCAACTAATTTCCTTGACAATCTAGGCTTCTCGTTGTAATCCCACGCGAAGCAGTCTTTGTATCGAGTCAATACTTCCACTAGCTCTCCTTTAACCATACCAGGCAATAATTGACTTATATAGACCATTCTAGGACTCTCGGTTGTTCCCAGATTGATCTTCTTTAGAGGGTCCTATACTTCGGCCTTAAGATCATCTAATTTAGCTGGAGCAGCTTCCAATTCCTCCAATTATATTTCCTTCTCATGCATCTCGTCTTCAAAAATTACTTCAGCAGTGCTAGTTGAACCTCATTCTTCCTCTGCATTCTGGCCATACAACCTTTCTTCTAACAAATGAACAATTAACTTATCAAGAGTGGCCTGTAATGTAGCTACCTTCTCAATTCCTATTAGTTGTACTTGCATTGGACATCGCTTGAAGAAAATGAGTAATCAGTCTATTCACCTTAGAACTATGGGGGCTGATTACCTATTTATAGATCTTTCTCAAGTCTTTCATTGACGTTTTATTGGATAACGTCACAGTCACTGGACGATCTTCTTTATCTAGGCCATTCACTTTCATAAGACCAATATCATCATCGTACAGCCTCGCCTCAGCATGATTGGCTAATGCTTGGAAAGACTTTTTATCTGCCCAAACCACTTCAATATACTGGTCCTTCCAAAATCCAGGCATTGATGCAATCTTGATGGTACCACCATAGACGCATGAATCCAATTTCTCCCAAGTAACAAGTTATAAGTTGAGCGAGATTCTATCATAAAGAAGGAAGTAATCAAAGTTTTTCTTCCTATAATGAGGTTAGCAACAATAATATCTTGGGATGACATAATTCCTACAGCAAAGTCTGATATATTTGCATTAGATGGTAACAAATCCTACTTGATTTTGCTAATCTTATTGAGTACGGTCTTGGGCATTAAATTTGCTGCCAAACCATTGTCCACTAACAACCTATTGATCGGTACCCCATCTATATGCCCTAAGATGTATAAGGGCCGGATGTGTTATGTTATCTCCTTTGAGGGCCTTTCAAAAATAATGCTCTGTGCCGATTATCCTTCTTGGGTTTTCAAGATTAAAAGTGGATCCTGTTCTTTTTTAATAGGTTTTGGCAGAATTTCCACCATCCCTCCATGCTCTTCGACATCTCCTACTATGAATGAAGGCTGTCCTTCTTTGGCCATAAAGCTCTCAGGTAGGATGAAGACCATGATATAATTCATGGGTCCTTTTCCTTTGCTGGAATAAGCTAATTTATTGGAACTCGACTGATCCTATATTGTTATCCCCTGAATCTTACGTGGCCTGTACTCATGTACGAGATTTGTTTGAAACTGTATTGGTCTTTTCTTATTATCTTTCGGATGCTCACTAGTCATTTCCCTCATTCTGCGGTCAACCTGTCTCATTCTCTACATTCTCCATTTTTTAGATCTAGAAGGGATCCACTCTGGTTGAGGAAACTTAAGGTGGGTAACTCTCACCCACTGACCTGGTGAGAATACTGGTGGTCTCACTGTCCTTGGTCGTTCGTGCCCAGCATAGTTTTGGGGAATAGATGTCCTGCCCCCCGAGTACCAGATACGTTGAAAAATTGATTTTTTCTCATTCTCTTTAACTGGACTCTTAGGCCGACTCTTTTCCTTGACTTGATTTTTCTTTAAAATCTTTTGGGCACATTCTTTACACACATGATGCTCTTGCGAACAACTCCTCTTTCTCCTTGTACGAATCATCTCCTAGTCTCACCATACATCTTAATCTGGGATGACTTTGAGGATCTCTTCCTCGCAATGTGTTGAATGAGCAGACCCCCATGTCTTCTTAGCCTTAGTTTTAGGACAACCCTTCATATTGATTATAACCATATTGGTGGCAAGTTGCTCCAAAAAAGGGTCTGTATTTACTTCCATTACTGCTTTTTCCTTTTTAGGGAACCTAAACTCTCCTTTGTCTTTCTTGTCTTGAATATCATTTCTAAAAGTAGTGCAATTATTTGTAGTATGATTCCAAGAGTTATGGTACTTATAGTATTCCTTATTCCTGAGCACCTCTGGTGGTGAAATTTTGTGCCATACCGAGAATCTGAACATTTTGTCTACAAAAAGGTGATAAAAAATCTGGTCTGTCTTTGTTATGTTGAACATGAAGACGCTAGTAATTTTTGGGGACGCCAAAGATCCTTAAGACTTGGTAGGTTCTACTTTGACAAAAGCCTTGCAAACATAAGGATTTTTGTTGATGATTTCTGCCACTGCTATCTTTAGCTTATAGTGGGCCTCTGAACTTGCGATAGTATAATTTGGGTCACGATAATATGTTCCCTCGGAAGCTGCCTTCTTGTCCTGCTCCTCACGCATTATATACTCATATCGCACAATCCGTGCTGCTAGTTTGAATAGATCTTGGAACTCTATTCCTTTGAATTTCTTTCGTAGTTCAAAATCTAGACCATTTTGGTCTAACCTGATGTATTCAGTTCCAGGAAGGACCACCTTGCATTTGAACCTAACCTTTTTGAACCTTGAGATATAAGCCTCTACTAATTCTCCTGGTAATGGTATATTCTTGACAGATCTGCCATTGTAACTTTCGGGTCTGTCTTGTAAAACTACTGATGGAATAATTCCTCCAACTGAGGCCAACTTCGAATTGAATTTGGTGGTAGATTTATATACCAGGTAAAGGAAGTACCAGCCAAAGAATTAGCAAATAGTCGGAGTCTTGAGAAATCTTTACCACCAGCTTCTTCACATTGGATAGTAAACCTTGCCACATGCTCAACAATAGAATAATGATCTTCTCTTGAGAACAGAACGAACTTTGGGACTCTATACCCTCTAGAAAACTCATACATCCGGTCAATAGCATCTTAATATGGCATTCGATAAACTAGCCTTCCGATTCACCTAAGCGCTAGCCCGAACTGTTCTTGAACAATATCGATGACTTGCTCTCTATTGAAAGGGTTGTTTGGTTGCTGTGGAGGCTGATTATAGTTTCCAAAGTTTATTGGAGGTTGCCCCCCAAGTTCCTGATTAACACCAATGTAAAGTAGATTGGGATCTCTCTAGGGGCTTGCTTGTCCAATGGGTGGTAAGTTGAATCGTTGGTTAGTGCCATTTCCTTCATTCGGCCTTCCTCTTCCCTGGCTTCCTATTTGGTCTCCATTTTGCCACCCGAGTGCTGGATTGTTGGATGATGATCTAGGATGTGGTATATGGAGATTGTATGGTATTGGGGGCGGTTGGCCTACTGTGGGTTGATTTGCTACCTCACTATGCCTTGCAGGGATGGACATTATCATCTTCTTGTTGATCAAGGCCATTATTTGTCTGATTGTCAAGGTCAGATTGTGTAGTGGCACTGTCAATGACTACGAAAGCTCCTTATTGGATTCCTAGAAGGAACCCTTAAGAGTTTCAGCCAAGCTCAGTGACTAATGTGACTCCTTATCCGAACCTTCTGGTGAAGAAGTTTCAGCAAGTTGGCTGGTTACACCCTTCCCTCGACCTCTTCCAGCCATATCGCTTCTTTACGACACTAAGGTTCCACCGAGCGTGGTAAAAAAATTATTGTCGTTCGCACTGAATTATGTTAAGGATTTAATGATATTGCAGGCGTGCCAGGACGAACGTGTTCAATTGTATTTGAAATTGCAATGACTTGACTTCTAATAAGGATGAATTGTGTGTAGCTCAAAGCAAAACGTACTAGTTCGATTTTTTGTCTCAATGAAGAGGATTTCAACAATTTTCAAGTGCCTTTTTGAATTAAAATAAATAAAACTTGTAGGACGAATAAGTAGAAATTGAAACTAAATTTGAAATGACTTTATATTGAATGAAGTACAATCTAAAACAAGGATTATGACTAAAGCTACGCTTAATGAGAACAGGAATTGAATTTAATCTAGCAAATGAAAATGAAATGAGGACGAACTAATAGATTTGGACTTAAAAATAGAAAGATATGTAATAACAAGATAAGGAAATAAAACAAGCTCGAGACTTTTGATATGTGTTGGATGTGTGTCCTCGTTCTTTGGCCAATCTTCATTTTATAGTCACCTACATAACCGCTCGTCCTGCTTGGTGCCATCTTTTTCTCCAACAACAAATTTCTCACTTTAACTCCAAAACATTACATGTGTACTCTACTCCTTTAAATCTATAACTGATTCATTTTATATAACAAATATTCATTAGTAGCTGCCACATGTTTCTTCCCGTGAACTACCTGCCCTGATTATTCTCTTGTTTTTGCTTTAAAGGTTGATCTCTTCTTGATTTGTTCTCACAGTGACACGTGTCACCTTTCCATTTTCTTGCAATCTGCTCCTTTAAATCTGCACCATTTATCTTTTAATTAATATCTCATTTGATATTTCAACTCATAATAGCTTACTTTAAATACCCCAGTCACCTATTTTGTAGGAAATTAGTTACGCTTTATGATTTTTCACATATGGGCCAAACAGTAATACAATTAATAATAGAAAGAATCTCTTTCTTGATAGTAGATAATTTCTTTGAGAATTTTCCTAGGTTCCTAATTTGAACCGAACTAATTGCACTTTAAGAGTCTCAGGATTTTATTGTTTTAAAATTCCTCCATAACCAATATCGGAGGCATCAGTTTTAATAATTTTGAACCATACTGGATTAGCAATAGATAAGCAAGGTAATTACTTTGCTTTAAGCTTAATTTTGTGCCCAATCTAAGTATGAGCTATACTCCATGGAAGATGATCTTTTTTAAATATATGAAAAGCGAGGATTCAAGGGTTTATTAAATGACGAGAAGATTAAGGAAATGTGGAAAATCTATTTTGAGAAATTATTTAACGAAAAACATATAAAAAGAATTGAAAGAGAAGAATTTGATAACTTGGATGAAACCAAAGAATATAAGTTATGTCGCAGAATAAGGAAGTTCGAAGTGGAAACTGCAATGAAGAGAATAAAATTAGGAAAAGCTTTAGGACCAGATGGTATTCTTGTGGAGGTGTGAAAATACCTAAGCAAAATGGAACTGTCTTGGTTAACAAAGTTATTTAATAAAATCATAATTACTATAAAAATACCCAATGAGTAGAGAAAGAGTATCCTAGTACCTATATATAAAAATAAATGAGATATTCAAAATTATAATAACTATAGAGGTATTAAGTTGATGAGTTATATGATGAAGTTATTGAAAAGATTGATTGAACATCGTCTAAGACTAATAACAACAGTGTCACATAATCAATTTGGTTTTATGCCTGGTAGATCAATTATAGAAGCAATCCATTTACTAAGGAGATTAATAGAGAAGTATAGATACAAGAAAAAAGATCTTCATATGATTTTTATAGACTTAGAAAAAGCTTATGGTAGAGTGCCAAGAGATATCATATGGTGGGCGTTGGAGAGAAAGGGAGCGACAAAGGGTTCCATTGATGTGATAAGAGACATCTATGATGGAGCTGCCACGAAAATTAGATCACCTAAGAGAAAAATAAATGAATTCCCAATTATAGTAAGATTACACCAAGGATCGACTCTAAGTCCTTATCTCTTTGCGTTAACTGTGGATGAATTGACTAAACATATTCAGGATAAGGTCTCATAGTGTATGTTGTTTGATAATGATATTATCTTAGTGGATGAGACTACGAGTGGAGTTAACGCCAAGCTATAAATGTGGAGGGAAGCTTTGGAAACAAAAATGTTTCAAATAAGTATAAATGAAACTGAATATATGTAATATATTTTTACCAGTAATAGGAGTATAAATTGTGAAAAAGTAAAGATTCAAAATTAAGAGATACCTAAGAGTGAATATTTTAGTTATCTAGGCTCGATTATTAACAAAGATAGAGAGGTTGCAAATGATGTAACCTATAGAATCAAAGTTGATTGGCTCAAGTAAAAGAGTGCCTCCGAAGTTTTATGTGATTGACGAATACTTACAAGATTAAAAGAAAAATCTTATAGGACAGCTATTAGACCAGCGATTTTATATGGGACAAAATGTTGGCTGCAAAGAAATATCATATAAATAAGATGAGTGTTGTAGAGATGAGAATGTTAATAAGGTGGATATGTGGTAAGATTAGAAAAGATAAAATTAAGAATGAAAAGATTCGTAGAATGGTAGGAGTTGTACTAATTAAGGACAAGTTGAGAGAAAATATATTAAAGTGGTTTGAACACATACGACGTAGACCAGTTGATGTAGTAGTTAGAAAAAGTGACAAGATCATAAGTAATTAAAACACTAAGGGAAGGGATAGACCTAAGTTGATATGGAATGCCGTATTAAGAAAAGATAGGAACTTATGAAAACTAATTGAAGATATAATTTTTAAAAGAGTAGAATAACGTAAAATGATTCATGTAGTCGACCCCAATTAATTGGGACAAAGGTTTAGTTTGATTTGGTTTGGTTTGGTCTGGAATAAAGAATAACATAATCTTAAGCTAAGCTTTTGTAGTGATTAGAAACATAGTTAAATTTCCCAAAAAGCGTTGTAATTGTTTTTTTATCTTTAATCTCGTTAAGGAATTTAGAATCAAATTCAATGGATTGTTCTATAAGAATAATTTTTCTCTGAGAAATATTATAATCCAAAAATCTAATTTGAGTTTGAAATAATTTCATTTTTGGAGCAGATATGACTAACTCATTTCTTTTAACAATATTAAGAAAAGTATGTAAATGTTTAAAATGTTGATATATATTTCTGGAAAAGATTAAGATATCATCAAAATAATAATTATGAAATCTATATAAGATGTACAAAAGTCATTCATAATAATTTGGAATTCTGAAAGGGCATCTTTTAGGCCAAAGAGCATTACATTCCACTCGTAATGTCCAAATGGTACAGTGAAAGCTGTTTTACAACGGTCTTATTCTGGTAGTTGTATTTGTCAAAATCCTGACTTTAAGTCAAAATTAGAAAATAGCAATGAATCATGTAATCTATTTAAGAGATCTCTCTTATTGGGAATGAGATATCTTATTCATTGTAATAACTTATTTAAATGTTTATAATTAATTACGAGTGTAGGAAGTCCTCATTTCTTTTTGCATTTTTATTGACGTAGAAGGCAGTACAACTCCAAGGGGAGATACTTTTACGAATTAATTTTTATCTATTAAAGAATGAATTTCAATCTTACAATGTTCAAAGTATTCTTTGCTCATTGGAGCTGGTCGTGCTTTTGTAGGAATATCTTTTTCATAAGGAAATTAACAATATGTCTTTTGTGTTCTCAAAAAGCATTAGGGTGGTCACTACAAACTTCTTGTTGTAGTTGATTTGTGATTTGAGTGATTTTCGTCTCTATATTTGGATGTTGTAAAGTATTCTTATACCATCGGAAATCAGTAAGTGTTATACATTGTAAATTCATAAATAATTCACGATTCCTTTCGCCAACGATATCTACTCAACCCATTAATCTTTGTATAATAGCTTGCATAAGGTGTACACATCATCATCTTGTTGTGTTCGAACCAATTCTTCTTTTCTAGTTTCTTATTTAACTTCTTTGTTAATTATTAATTTTGAGAATGGATAATTTCTTGTAAGACCCGGAACCATGTAATTTTGATTTGTTTATATTCATGATGTGTTTTTCCTTCATGTTTTATAGCATCGTTGCTTGGTTTATGCTTTCTAACGGTAGAATAGTATGTATAGATGTGTTATATGCTTTCTGGGGTTTGGTAGAGACTCGTTTGGTTGGTGTTTGGCTTGTTTTGGACCAAAAATCATGTTTTCCTTCACTAAATCGAGACCCAAAATTCCAATAGCTTTTTTTCGGAGGTTCGGTCGACTGGGGGGTCCAGTTCGGTCGACCGAACTGGATGTTTTGGGTTCGGTCGACTGAACCCTATGGTTCGGTTGACTGAACAGTGTTAAATTTGGTTTTTTATAAATATGGCAGTGGCGGTGATTTTGGGATAAAAACATTCCTTTAGCCCTAAGAAACCCTTTTCTCCTCTTTCTCTCTAGATTTGTGGGCCCGGGGCCCGGGTTTTTGCTCGATCCTTTGTGGATCCTTGCTATCGGGGCCGAGGGTTTCACATATATCCGGACGGATTCTCGTTCTAACGTTGTTCAGTTTTGAGACGCCGAGCTTTTAGCTCTCCGAGGTAGGATTCTAGACTCTACTGCTGTATTAGTGTGATATATGTAATTGTGTATGTTTTCACCGGGTAGAAATGCTTAAAACGTGATTTTAATGTGTAAACCTTGATTTTTGGGTAAAAGTGAGTTTTTATGCTTTTTTCTCGGTTGTATGCATGATCTGGGTATGTTGACATCCGTGGTTTTCAAAAGTGGTATTTTGTGAAAATGGTGAAAAACGTGATTTTGGAGGCTTTGAGCTAACCCGCGGGGTTGAGTCTCATCCTTTTCAATGTTTTGTGGAAAATGGTGTTAGATCTCCATGTTGATGGAGTGGATCTCTTATACATGAGATGTATAAGCCTTTTTGCTGACTTTTGTAGTTATACTATGGTGGTTTTGAAATGTTATCTCTAGATGTACCAGGACAATGAGTTGGGTTACATAATTGGTTAACTACATCCGTTGGTCATGGAAATCTGTAAAGAAGTCTGTGCTTTGGTTATGCTACGTCCATCGGTCATGTAAATTTGTAAAGAAGAATTTTGTTGGTTAGGCTACGTTCATCGGTCGTGGAAATCCGTAAAGAAGTCTGTGTTTTGGTTATGCTACGTCCATCGGTCATGGAAATTCGTAAAGAAGCATTGTGTTGGTTAGGCTACGTCCATCGGTCGTGAAAATCCGTAAAGAAGCCGATTTTTTGTGAGTGGTTACAATGTCGTAGCTTCGTATAAAACTTGTCGTTACCTAGCGAGCCTTGAATGGCTAGGGACTAGGGTAAGGGGCAGGAGTCTATAGTTGTTACCTTATCTATGTATGACAGAGTCGGTACATAGGATCTCATTTATCTTGTCTCCTCGGCTGTGTGTTCCGAGTGAAGAAAACTGTTTTACTGCTTTCGCTTAACTGTGGCATGATATCTGTTAGGATTATATGCATGGTTTCAAGGATGAAAATGATGGTTTTCAAGTGGAAAATTGGTAGTTTTTGTGAGAAAACCGTTTTGGCTTTTGTGGTCGAGTTAGCTCCCACCATATGATTGCATAGCCTGCTTTACAGCTTTATTGTCTATGTTCTATTGGGCTTCGGCTCACAATGTGGGATTTTCTGAAAATTTTTTTCAGGTGATCATGATGAGTTGACCTAGTTGCAGAGGTGATGGAAGACTTGCAGTAGTTTTCCTTGTTTTTGTACATGTACTTTTACATGTAATGCATGTGATAGCTGGGTTTTGTACGCCTTGAGGCGATACTATTATTCATGTATGAGATTGCATATTTTACAGTTTATGAGAGTTGAACTGTGGGAATTTTATCCAAATGTTGTTTATTTTGATATTCAACTATAAAACCTATTTTTGTAAATGGTTTTGGTGGGCTTTCGCGTGACCTGGATGTCGGGGTATGACATTTCTTGACGTTGGGATTCATTTAATATATTATCCCACCATCTTTTTAGTTAGCCAGTAAAATCACAGGCAATAAATTGGATAATTTGTTCTTCATTATTGCCGACAATTTTTCTAATTTGATAATACATCATAATATGATGTAAAGTATTCACTATCGTATAATCACAACAAGAATCTATATTTCATTCATATATTTCATGGGCATTAAAACTCACAGTGTATGGAGATATTTTTGTGCACTCAACTGATCGAGCAGTCGAGCGGTCCCAACTTGCTTGCAGTATATCATCTGTTCTGCTGCACAAATTTTCTCCCCCAAAATGCTGTACTGCATGTCGACTGAATTTATGCTACACAAATGAACTCAACTGTCAATTTTCTATCATTGTATTTGTAAGACCCGAAATCCTGTTATTTTGAGATGTTTATATACGTGACGTTTTTATTCCAGTATATGATAGCATCGATGCATGGTTTATGCTTTAAAGTTATAGAACATGTGTAGATGTGTTTTATGCTTTTTGGGGTTTGGTAGAGGCTCGTTTGGCATGTGTTTGGACCCAAAAACCTTGGTTAGGTGAGTTGGGATGGTTTTTGGCTTGAAAACCACGAAGCAAATTCCAGTACGCCTCTGTGGAGGAGTTTGGTCGACTGGGGGGTCCAGTTCGGTCGACCGAACTGATTTTTCTGGGTTCGGTCGACTGAACCCTATGGTTTGGTCGACTGAACAGTGAAAATTTCCGTTTTCTATAAATGGGCCTATGGCGGTGTTTTTGTGAAAAACATAACTTCAAACCTAAGTTTCCCCTTTTCTCTGCCTTCTCTCTAGCTTTGAGGGCCCGGAGCTTGGGTTTTTGTTGATTCCTTTGTAGATCCTTGCTATTGGGGCCGAGGGCTTCGTATATATCCGGTCAAATTCTCGTTCTAACGCCGTTCAATTTTGAGACGTCGAGTTCTTGACTCTCTGAGGTAGGATTCTAGACCCTACTGCTGTATAAGGGTGATATATGTAATTGTGTATGTTTTCACCAGGTAGAAATACTTAAAACGTAATTTTCATGTGTAAACCTTGATTTTTGGGTCAAAGGGGATTTTTACGCCTTTTTCTCAGTTGTATGCATGTTTCGGGTACATGGTATCCGTAGTTTTCAAAAGGAGGTTTGAAAACGGTGATTTGTGAAATCGGGTGAAAAACGTAATTTTAGAGGTTTGGAGCTAACCCGCGGGGTTGAGTCTCATCCTTTTCAAAGATTTTATGGGAAATAGTGTTAGATCTCCATGTTGATGGATGGGATCTCTTATATATGCGTGTATATGCTATTTTACTAGTTTTCGTAGTGGAACTACAGTAGGTTTTTAAATGTTATCCCTAGATGTACGGTGATAGTGGGTTTGGTTGAGTTGGGCTTCCATTGCTCCTCAGTGTAAGTCCGAAAATGTGCACAGCGTAGGTGCTCTATACCTTCGGGTTTGTCCCCGTAAATTGAGTGTATTGGGTGCTTTGTACCCTCGGGCTCAGGTCCCGTAAATTAAGCAGTAGGTGCTCTGTAACTTCGGTCGTGGAAATCCGTAAATTGAGTGGTTGGTGGGTGCTCTGGACCCTCGGGCTCGACCCGTAAATTGAGTACGTTGTTGTGACTCCATATAGAGCTTATCATTACCAAGCCTGTGGGTTCAGGGTAATGGATGGGAGTCTATAGTTGTTACCTTTGTCTGTAGGGTAGAGCCGGTACATAGGATCTCATTTATATTTTTTCTCCTCGACTATGTGACCCGAGTGGAGAATATTGTGTTTTACTACTTTTCCTAAACTGTGGCATGATATCTGTTAGAATGATATGTATAGTTTGAAGGATGGAAAACGTGGGCTTTATGAGATAAAACCGTTTTGAGGACCGTGGAGGTTTGATGGAAAACTGTTGATTTTTGATGGAAAAATCTTTTAGGCTCCCGTGGTTGAGCCCATGTGTGTGAGATTACATAGCCTGCTTTACAGTTTTACTGTCTATGTTCTATTGGGTTTCGGCTCACGGTGTGAAATTTTCTGAAAAATATTTTCAGGTGATCACGACGAGTTGACCTAGTTGCAGAGATGATGGAAGACTTGCTGTAGTTTTCCCTATTTTGTACATGTACTTTTACATGTAATGCCTGTGATGGCCGATTTTGTACACCTTGAGGCGATACTATTATTCATGTATGAGATTACATGATTTACAGCTTTATGAGAGTTGAACTGTGGAAAATTTTTGTCCAATGTTGTATACTTTGATATTCAACTGAAAAAAAAAACCTATTTGTCATAAATGGGTGTTTTGGTGGGCTTTCGCGTGACCCGGATGTCGGGGTGTGACCACTTGGTATCAGACCTCTGGGTTCGAATACCTATGAACCATGGGAAAAGATGGTACATCACCTTGTGAGGATGTATGTGTGCTTGATTGCTATGTTACAACGTTTTCCTAACATAGCATGATAGCTTGTGGTGTGTACGTGGGTATGGAGGTTGGACCTTAGGATTGATTAGTCTTGCCTTCGGGCGTTTGGATTAACATACTTTGGAGCCATGTTAGAGTCGCGTTTTGCGAACGTGATTTCTAGTAAGGAATCTGAGTAGCTTGTTCAAAGTGACGAGTCTTTCTTGTTGGTTCTCCTCGGTATGTGAGATGTGATGACATGATATTACGTGGCTATGTGTTAGCATGCTTATTTGTCTTTTATGTTAGCAATAACATGTTGTATGGATTCTTATCCTGTTATGTTGCTTTCGTATAGAGTTATGTCCATGCGGGGAGGTCAAGGTCGTGGATGTGGTTCTGGCCGAAGGGACGTTCCAGTCCCCAGATGTTGGGGATTCTAATGCACCCCAAGGACCTGTTGCAGAGGGAGATCTGTTGCGTGAGATGGTCAGCTCCATCTGGCAGCTAGCTGAGGCCACTAGGGGTAGGGAGAGTGTACCCGAGCTGAGGGTGACGATTACGATGTGCGAGTTTCGCCGTCTTGACCCTCCTACCTTTTCTGGGGATCCCAATCCCACGGTTGCCACTGAGTGGCTAGAGCTGGTTACCAGGATTCTAGATTCGCTTTAGATTGAGGAAGATAATCTGAGGGTTATATGTGCCACCTTCCAGCTGAGAGGGAGTGCTCATATGTGGTGGAAGTTCGCCAAGACCACAGTGGCAGGCACCTGGGATGCGTTCACGAAGGTATTTCTGGAGAAATACTTTACAGCGACTCTGAGGGAACGCTACAGAAAGGACTTCCTATTTCTGATGCAGGGGATGATGACAGTGCTTGAGTATGAGATTGAGTTTACTAGCCTATCCAGATTTGCACAGGAGATCGTGCCGACTGATGAGTTCCGTGCGAAGTGGTTCGAGAGGGGTTTGAGATCCGCTATTCGAGATAGAGTGTCTGCACGCAAGCTGACGATTTTTACAGAGTTAGTGGAGACCGCCATGAAGGTGGAGGATACTCTAGATGAGACGCGCCGAGAGAAAGACAATCGGGGACAACGAGATGAGGGATGCTCACAGGATCAGGGGCGCAGGGAGAGAAAGCGTCGACGGACATCTGGTTCAAGTTCACATCCAGTGGCGTCGTATCCATCCCAGTCTTCTGCATCCACACCTCCCGTAGCTTCAACAGGAAGGTCAGATCAAAGAGGGCCTCTTTGTCACAGATGCCAGTGGCCAGGGCATCGTGCGACTGAGTGCAGGAGTGCAGCACCTGTTCAAGCACAGTCACAATCGCAGGCACAGAGGAGGGGACCAGTGATATGTTTTCAGTGCGGCCAGTCTGGGCACATCAGGAGGGATTACCCCAGAGGAGGGAGCATTCAGAGCACAGCAGGAATACTAGCTGTTCCGTCAGGCCAGGGGAGACATATGTACTCACAGCCTATAGCTCAGTTGTCCCGTTTTATTGAGGGAGGAGCTTCAGTGCAGTCGGGCAGGCATTCGGCAGTGCAGGGCCACAGTGGACTAGCCAGAGCTTACGTTCTTGCAGAGCACCGGTTGGTCCCGATGCTACTGCTACCACCTCTGTGATCAGAGGTACTCTTCTAGTATTCAGATCATGGGCCAGTGTTCTTACCGACACTGGAGCATCACGTTTATTCATATCTGCTTCTTTTGCTTCTGCATTGAGGTTAGAGATGGACTGGTTGGGTAGTACCTTGTGTGTAGAGACCCCGGTGAGTCGGAGTGTGAAGTTGAGTCTTGTCTGTAGATCCTGCGTGTTGGAGGTTACCAGTCGTTGCTTAGAGTTTGACCTTGCTATTCTAGACATGACTGCGTTCGATGTCATTCTAGGGATGGACTGGCTGACCACCTATCGTGCCTTTATCGATTGCGATCGAGGGAGAGGGACGATTTGCACACCGAAAGGAGATTGTTTCTATTTTGTGGGAGACCGGGTTGAGGGTTTGAGGTCTTTGCCCAGTACTGTGCGGAACCAGGGCAACCTGAGTTTCCTTTTCTCATCTCTTATGTTAGACGAGGAGGTTGGAGTTCGTGGAGAGTTACCTCATGTGGTGTGCGACTATCCTGATGTCTTTCCTCAGGAGTTGTTCGAGTTTCCACCGAGCCGTGAGGTAGAGTTCTCTATTGATCTAGTTCCCGGAGTTGCTCCCATTTCTATACCGTCCTATCGCTTTGCACTCGCTGAGTTGCGTGAACTCAAGGTGCAATTACAGGAGTTACTTGACAGGGGGTTCATACACCCGAGTACTTCACCTTGGGGAGCACCAGCTCTTTTTGCAAAGAAGAAGGATGGATCTTTGCGTTTGTATATCGACTATAGGAAGTTAAACCAGGTGACAGTGAAGAACAGGTATCCGATGCCGAGGATAGATGACTTGTTTGATCAGCTGAGGGGTTTGAGTTTCTTCTTGAAGATAGACTTGAGATCAGGATATCACCAATTGAGGATTAGAGACGAGGACATAGCGAAGACTGCTTTTAGGACTCGCTATGGTCACTACGAGTTTCTAGTCATGCCATTCGATCTGACGAACGCGCCTGCTACGTTCATGGGTCTGATGAACTGGATTTTCCACCCTTACTTGGATAGTTTTGTAGTGGTGTTTGTGGATGATATTCTGATATATTCACCTACTAGGGAGGCACACGAGGATCACTTGCGGATCGTGCTACAGACTCTGAGAGAGCATCGCCTGTACGCGAAGTTTGGGAAGTGCGAGTTTTGGATGCCTGAGGTGAGATTTTTAAGACACGTAGTGTCGATGGACGGAGTAGCTGTGCATTCGTCAAAGACTGATACTGTGTCAGGTTGGGAGTGACCGAAGAGTGTCTTTGAGATACGCAGTTTTTTGGGTTTGGCAGGCTACTACAGACGGTTCGTGAAGGACTTTGCTAGACTTGCTGCACCGATGTCGCGTCTGACTCGAAAGGAAGTTGTGTTTGTTTGGAGTGAGTTTTGTGAGTCAGTATTTCAGGAGCTGAAGACGAGGTTGACTAGTGCGCCAGTATTGACCATTCCAGAGCGAGGCTTGAGATATACAGTGTACTGTGATGCGTCACATGATGGTCTCGGATGTGTTTTGATGCAGGAGGGTACGGTTGTAGCCTACGGTTCCCGACAGTTGAAGACGCACGAGCGAAACTATCCTACGCATGATTTGGAGTTAGCAGCCGTTGTCTTCGCTTTGAAGACATGGCGTCACTATTTGTATGGTGAGCCTTTCACGGTTTTCTCCGATCACAAGAGCTTAAAATACTTATTTTCGCAGAAGGACCTGAACTTACGCCAGCGACGGTGGATGGAGTTGTTCGAGGATTGCGACTTTGACTTACAGTACCATCTAGGGAAGGCCAATGTGGTGGCTGATGCGCTCAGTCGAAGGTCTCATGGATCGTTAGCTTCTGTGGCTATACGTGAGTGGGGCATGCTTGCCGATGTTGGGGAGTTTAATTTGTGCCTCAGGGAGACTGAGACGGGTGCCACCTTGTTTTTTGTAGTTACTCGACCAGCATTGAGAGCATGTGTGCTAGAGGTCCAGCAGACGAATCAGGAGACTCAGATGATACGAGACCGCGTTGCTAGTGGCGAGGATACATCAGGATGGGATATGGGTTCAGATCAAAATCTGAGATTGGCCGGCAGGTTGTTTATGCCTGAGTTATGTCGAGCCGATCTTTTGCGTGAGTGTCATCATTCTCGTCTTGCCGTGCATCCTGGAGGCACGAAGATGTACCATGACCTTCGTCGTTAGTTCTTTTGGACGAGGATGAAGAGAGACGTGATTCAGTTTGTTTCTCGGTGCCTTACCTGTCAGAAGGTAAAGGTGGAGCATCAGAGGCCGGCAGGATTGCTATAGTCCTTGCCAATATCATAGTGGAAGTGGGAGCATGTCACGATGGACTTTGTGTCAGGACTTCCTCGGTCACCTAGGGCACGCGACGCCGTATGGGTTGTGGTTGATAGGTTGATGAAGTCTACACACTTTCTTCCCATCCGCATGAAGGATTCAGTGGAGAAACTGAGTCAATTGTATGTTCGAGAGATAGTCAAGTTGCATGGAGTGCAGGTGTCCATTATTTCAGACAAAGACCCGCGCTTCACATCACGTTTTTGGCAGAGTCTGGAAGAGGCCTTGGGGATGAACTTGATGTTCAGTACTGCTTTTCACCCCCAGATGGATGGCCAGTCAGAGAGGACTATACAGATTCTGGAGGACATGCTGAGAGCTTGTGTCCTTGATTTCAGAGGATCGTGGGAGGATCATCTACCGTTGGCAGAGTTTACATACAACAACGGCTATCAGTCTAGTATTGGGATGGCACTGTATGAGGCTTTGTATGGTAGACCGTGTAGATCATCCATGTGTTGGACAGATGGGGAGGAGACTATAATTTTGGGACCAGACATGGTACGGGAGACGACAGAGAAGGTTACGGTGATTCGCCAGCACTTACTGACAGCCCAGAGCTGTCAGAAGAGTTATGCAGATCAGAGGAGGCGACCTTCGGAGTTCGCTGTGGGAGATCACGTGTTTCTGAAGGTCTCACCACGTAGAGGTTTGATGAGGTTTGGTCGTAGCGGGAAGCTATCACCACGTTTCATTGAACCATTTGAGATCCTTGATAGGATAGGTGAGGTTGCTTACCGTTTGGCGTTGCCACCTCAGTTAGTATCAGTGCATAACGTGTTTCACGTTTTTATGCTTCGGAGGTATGAGCCTGATCCTTCACATGTATTAGATTGGGCTGAGCTGCGAATTGATGAGGATGCCATCTATGAGGAGCGACCAGTGAGGATTCTTGATACAAAGGAGCAGGTGTTGCGGGGCAGAACAATTTCTTATGTCAAGGTCCTTTGGCATCTTCGCGGGGTAGAGGAAGCGACGTGGGAGCTTGAGTCTAGGATGCATGCTAGATATCTCGACCTGTTTACCTCGTGACCTTGTAGCGAATTTCAAGGACAAAATTCCTTTAAAAGGGGGAGTTGTGAGACCCGGAACCTTGTAATTTTGAGATGTTTATATACGTGGCATTTTTGTTCCAGTATATGATAGCATCGATGCATGGTTTGTGCCTTAAAGTTGTAGAACAGCATGTGTAGATGTGTTTTACGCTTTTCGGGGTTTGGCAGAGGCTTGTTTGGTTGGCTTTTGGCTTGTTTTGGACCACAAACCTTATTTTCCTTCACAAAATCGAGACCCAAAATAGTACCAAAATTCCAGTAGCTTTTTACTGAGGTTCGGTCGACTGGGGGGTCCAGTTCAGTCGTTTTTTGGTAGTTCGATCGACTGAACAGGGGGTTCGATCGACTGAACTTGTGGCAGTGCACGCATTTTGAGGGACTTCAGTCGACTAAAGCTGCCTCTTCAGTCGACTGAACTGGTTTTTGGCGTGTCTATTTATATTTCCAAGGGATGGACGTTTGGGAAAAATCTTTTTCTCTGCCTTCTCTCTAGTTTTGAGGGCCCGGGGCTTGGGTTTTTGTTGATTCCTTTGTGGATCCTTGCTATTAGGGCTGAGGGCTTCGTATATATCCGATCGAATTCTCGTTCTGACGCCGTTCAGTTTTGAGACGTCGAGTTCTTGACTCTCCGAGGTAGGATTCTAGATCCTACTGCTGTATTAGAGTGATATGTATAACTGTGTATGCTTTCACCGGGTAGAAATGCATAAAAGGTGATTTTCATGTGTAAACCTCGATTTTTGGCTAAAAGTGGATTTTTATGCCTTTTCCAAGTTTTATACATGATTTGGGTGTGTTGACATCTGTGGTTTTCAAAAGGAGGTTTGAAAACGGTGATTTGTGAAATCGAGTGAAAAACGTGATTTTGGAGGTTTGGAGCTAACCCGCGAGATTGAGTCTCACCTTTTAAACGCTTTGTTGGAAATGGGTTTTGATCTCCACTTTGGTGGATGGGATCTCTATTATTCCTGTGGTGTATAAACTATTTTGTGGGTTTTTAAATGTTATCCCTAGATGTACGGTGACAGTGGATTTGGTTGAGTTGGGTTTCCATTGCTCCTCTGTGTAAGTCCAAAAATGTGCGCAGCGTAGGTGCTTTATACCTTCGGGTTAGTCCCCGTAAATTGTGTGTATTGGGTGCTCTGTACCCTTGGGCTCAGGTCCCGTAAATTGAGTGGTTGTGTGGGTGCTCTGAACCCTCGGGCGTGACTCGTAAATTGAGTACGTTGTTGTGACTTCGTATAGAGCTTGTCATTACCAAGCCTGTGGGTTCAGAGTAATGGATGAGAGTCTATAGTTGTTACCTTTGTCTGTAGGGCAGAGTTGGTACATAGGATTTCATTTACATCTTTTCTCCTCGGTTGCGTATGGCCCGAGTCGAGCTTACTGTTTGTTTACAGCTTTCTCCTTAACTGTGGCATGATATCTGTTAAGATGATATGCATAGTTTGAAGGATGGAAAACGTGGATTTTATGAGAAAAAACCGTTTTTGAGGCCCATGGAGGCATGATGGAAAACTGTTGGTTTTTGGAGAGAAAAACCTTTTTGCCTTTCGTAGTTGAGCCCGTGCGTGTGATCACATAGCCTGCTTTACGGCTTTACTGTCTATGTTCTATTGGGCTTCGGCTGAAGGTGCGGGATTTTCTGAAAAAAAATTTTAGGTGATCGTGACGAGTTGACCTAGTTGCAGAGGTGATGGAACACTTGCTGTAATTTTTTCTATTTTTGTACATGTACTTTTACATGTAACGCTTGTGATGGCTGATTTTGTACGCCTTGAGGCGATACTATTATTCATGTATGAGATTGCATGATTTACAGTTTTATGAGAGTTGAATTGTGGGGATCCTTTATCTAAATGTTATTTATTTTGATATTCAACTGTAAAACCTATTTTCCTAAATGGTTTTAGTGAGCTTTCGCGTGACCCGGATGTCAGGGCGTGACAACTTGGTATCAGAGCTCTGGGTTCGAATACCTATGAGCCATGAAAAAGAGGGTACATCACCTTGTGAGGATGTATGTGTGCATGATTGCATGTGTTATAGCGTTTTCCTAACATAGCATGATATCCTATTCAGCATGATGATTGTGTATATGTGGGTATGGAGGTTGGACCTTAGGATTGATTAATCTTGCCTTTGGGCGTTTGGGTTACCATACTTGGGAGCCATGTTAGAGACGCGTTTCGCGGACGTGATTTCTAGCAAGGTATCTAAGTAGGTTAACCAGATGGATGAGTCTTTCTTGTTGGTTCACCTCGGTATGTGAGATGAGATGACATGATATTACGTGGCTATGTGTTAGTATGCTTATCTGTCCTTTACATTAGCAATAACATGTTCTATAGATTCTTATCCTGTTATGATGCTTTCGTATAGAATTATGTCCACGCGGGGAGGACGAGGCCGAGGTCGAGGCCGTGGCCGTGGTTCTGGCTAAAGGGACGTTCCAGTCCCAGATGTTGGGGATGCTAATGCACCCTAAGGACCTGTTGCTGAGGGAGATCTGTTGCGTGAGATGGTCGGCTCCATCCGGCAACTGGCTGAGGCCTCTAGGGGGAGAGAGACCATACCTGAGCCGAGGGCGACGGTTGCGATGTGCAAGTTTCACCGTCTGAACCCTCCTACCTTTTCTGTGGATCCCAATCCCACGGTTGCCACTGAGTGGCTGGAGCTGGTTTCATGGATCTTAGATTCGCTTCAGATTGAGGAGGATGATCTGAGGGTTATATGTGCTGCCTTCCAGCTGAGAGGGAGTGCTCATATGTGGTGAAAGTTTGCCAAGACCACAGTGGCAGGCACCTGGGATGCGTTCACGAAGGTATATCTGGAGAAATACTTTCCAGCGACTCTGAGGATCGCTACAGAGAGGACTTCCTGTTTCTGACGCAGGGGACGATGAAGTGCTTGAGTATGAGGCTGAGTTTACTAGCCTATCCAGATTTACACAGGAGATCGTGCTGACTGATGACTTTCGTGCGAAGCGATTCGAGAGAGATTTGAGATCCGCTATTCGAGATAGAGTGTCCGCACTCTGGCTAATGATTTTTACAGAGTTAGTGGAGACCGTCATGAAGGTGGAGGATACTCTAGATGAGACGCGCCGAGAGAGAGACAGTCGGGGACAGCGAGGTGGGGGACGCTCACAGGATCAGGGGCGCAGGGAGAGCAAGCGTCGACGGACATCTGGTTCGAGTTCACATCCAGTGGGGTCGTATCCGCCCCAGTCTTCTACATCCACACCTCCTGTAGCTTCAACGGGAAGGTCAGATCAGAGAGGGCCTCTTTGTCACAGATGCCAACAGCCAGGGCATCGTGCGGCTGAGTGCAGGAGTGTAGCGCCTGTTCAGGCACAGTCACAGTCGCAGGCACAGGGGAGGGGACCAGTGATATGTCTTGAATGCGGCTAGTCTGGGCACATCAGGAGGGATTGCCCCAAAGGAGGGAGCATTCAGAGCACAGCAAGAATACTAGCTGTTCCGTCAGGCCAGGGGAGACAGATGTACTCACAGCCTAGAGCGCAGACATCCTATTTTGCTGCGGGAGGGCCTCAGTGCAGTCGGCCGTGCAGGGCCACAATGGACCGGCCAGAGCTTATGTTCTTGCAGAGCCTAGTTCTACTAGAGCACCGGTTAGTCCCGATGCTGCTGCCACCACCTCTGTGATCAGAGGTACTCTTCTAGTCTTCAAATCATGGGCCAGGGTTCTTATCGACACTGGAGCATCACATTCGTTCATAGGTGCTTCTTTTGCGTCTGCATTGGGGTTAGAGATGGACTGGTTGGGTAGTACCTTGTGTGTAGAGACCCTGGTGAGTGGGAGTGTGAAGTTGAGTCTTGTCTGTAGATCCTGCGTGTTGAAGGTCGCCGGTCGTTGCTTAGAGTTCGACCTCGTTATTCTAGACATGACTGTGTTCGATGTCATTCTTGCGATGGACTAGCTGACCACCTATCGTGCCTTTATCGATTGCGATCGAGGAAGGGTGACGATTTGCACACCGGAGGGAGATTGTTTCTATTTTGTGCGAGACTGGGATGAGAGTTTGAGGTCTTTGCCTAGTACTGTGCGGAACCAGGGCATCCTGAGTTTCCTTTTCTCAGCTCTTATGTTAGACGAGAAGGTTGGAGTTCACGGAGAGTTACCTCCGGTGGTGTGCGACTATCCTGATGTCTTTCCTGAGGAGTTGTTCGAGTTGCCACCGAGCCGTGAGGTAGAGTTCTCTATTGATCTAGTTCCCGGAGCTGCTCCCATTTCTATACCGTCCTATCGCTTTGCACCCGCTGAGTTGTGTGAACTCATGGTGCAGTTACAGGAGTTACTTGACAGGGGGTTCATACGCCCGAGTACTTCACCTTAGGGAGCACCAGCTCTTTTTGCAAAGAAGAAGGATGGATCTTTGCGTTTGTGTATCGACTATAGGAAGTTAAACCAGGTGACAGAGAAGAACCGGTATCCGATGCCAAGGATAGATGACTTATTTGATCAAATGAGGAGTTCGAGTTGCTTCTCAAAAATAGACATGAGATCAAGATATCACCAATTGAGGATTAGGGATGAGGACATAGCGAAGACTGCTTTTCGGACTTGCTATGGTCACTACGAGTTTTTAGTCATGCCGTTCGGTCTGACGAACGCGCCTACTACGTTCATGGGTCTAATGAACCGAATTTTCCACCCTTACTTGGACAGTTTTGTAGTGGTATTTGTGGATGATATTCTGATATATTCACCTACTAGGGAGGCACACGAGGATCACTTATGGATCATGTTACAGACTCTGAGAGAGCATCGCATGTACGCGAAGTTCGGGAAGTGCGAGTTTTGGATGCCTGAGGTGAGATTTTTGGGACACAGAGTGTCAACGGACGGAGTAGCTGTGAATTCGTCAAAGACTAATGCTGTGTCAGGTTGGGAGCGACCGAAGAGTGTCTTTGAGAAACGTAATTTTCTGGGTTTAGCAGGCTACTACAGACGGTTCGTGAAGGACTTTGCTAGACTTGCTGCACCGATGACACGTCTAACTCGGAAGGAATTGTGTTTGTTTGGAGTGAGTCTTGTGAGTCAGCTTTTCAGGAGCTGAAGACGAGGTTGACTAGCACGCCAGTATTGATCATTCTAGAGCGAGGCTTGGGATATACTGTGTACTGTGATGCATCACATGACGGTCTCGGATGTGTTTTGATGCAGGAGGGTAAGGTTGTAGCCTACGGTTCCCGACAATTGAAGACGCACGAGCGGAACTATCCTACACATGATTTGGAGTTAGCAGACGTGGTCTTCGCTTTGCAGGCATGGCGTCACTATTTGTATGATGAGCATTTTGAGGTTTTCTCCGATTACAAGAGCTTAAAATACTTGTTTTCGCAGAAGGACCAGAACTTGCGCCAGCGACGGTGGATGGAGTTGTTAGAGGATTACGACTTTGACTTGCAATACCATCCAGGGAAGGCCAATGTGGTGGCTGATGCGCTCAGTCGGAGATCTCACGGATCGTTAGCTTTTGTGGCTATTCGTGAGTGAGGCATGCTTGCAGATGTTGGGGAGTTTGATTTATACCTCAGGGAGATTCAGACGGGTGCCACCTTATTTTCTGTAGTTACTCGACCAGCATTGATAGCACGTGTGCTAGAGGTCCAGTAGACGGATCAGGAGGCTCAGATGATACGAGACCGCATTGCTAGTGGAGAGGATACATAAGGATGGGTTGTGGGTTCTGAATAGAGTCAGAGATTGGCAGGCAGGTTGTTTGTGCCTGAGTTATGTCGAGCCGATCTTTTGCGTGAGTGTCATCATTCTCATCTTGTCGTGCATCCTAGAGGCACGAAGATGTACCATGACCTTCGTCGTCAGTTCTTTTGGACGGGGATGAAGAGAGACGTTATTCAGTTTGTTTCTCGGTGCCTTACCTGTCAGAAGGTAAAGGCAGAGCATCAGAGGCCGGCAGGATTACTACAGTCCTTGCCAATATCAGAGTGGAAGTGGGAGCATTTCACGATTGACTTTGTGTCAGGGCTTCCTCGGTCACCTAGGGTACACGACGCAGTATGGGTTGTGGTTGATAGGTTGAAGAAGTCTGCACACTTTCTTCCCATCCGCGTGAAGGATTCAGTGGAGAAACTGAGTCAGTTGTATGTTCGAGAGAAAGTCAGGTTGCATGGAGTGCCGGTGTCCATTGTTTCAGACAGAGACCCGCACTTCACATCACGTTTTTGGCAGAGTCTGCAGGAGGCCTTGGGGATGAACTTGACGTTCAGTACTGCTTTTCACCCCCAGACGGATGGCCAATCAGAGAGGACTATACAAATTCTGGAGGACATGCTGAGAGCTTGTGTCCTCGATTTCAAAGGTTCGTGGGAGGATCATCTACCGTTGGCAGAGTTTGCATACAACAACGGCTATCAGTCCAGTATTGGGATGGCACCATATGAGGCTTTGTATGGTAGACCGTGTAGATCGCCCGTGTGTTGGACAGATGTGGGGGAGACCACAGTTTTGGGACCAGACATGGTACGGGAGACGACAGAGAAGGTTACGGTGATTCGCCAGCGCTTATTGACAGCCCAGAGCCGTCAGAAGAGTTATCTAGATCAGAGGAGGCGACCTTTGGAGTTCGCTATGGGAGATCACGTGTTTCTGAAGGTCTCGCCACGTAGAGGTTTGATGACGTTTGGTCGTAGCGGGAAGCTATCGCCGCGTTTCATTGGACCATTTGAGATCCTTGATAGGATAGGTGAGGTTGCTTACCGTTTGGCGTTGCCACCTCAGTTAGCATCAGTGCATAACGTGTTTCACGTTTCTATGCTTCGGAGGTATGAGCCTGATCCTTCACATGTATTAGATTGGGCTGAGCTGCGGATTGATGAGGATGCCATCTATGAGGAGCGACCAGTGAGGATTCTTGATACAAAGGAGCAGGTGTTGCGGGACAGAACAATTGCTTATGTCAAGGTCCTTTGGCATCATCGCGGGGTGGAGGAAGCAACGTGGGAGCTTGAGACTAGGATGCGTGCCAGATATCCTGACCTGTTTACCTCGTGACCTTGTTGCGAATTTCGGAGACGAAATTCCTTAAGGGGGGAGAATTGTGAGATCCAGAACCATGAAATTTTGATATGTTTATATACGAGACGTTTTTATTCTAGTATATGATAGCATCGATGCATTATTTATGCCTTAAAGTTGTAGAACAGCATGTGTATATGTGTTTTACATTTTTCAGGGTTTGGCAGAGGCTTGTTTGGTTGGCTTTTGGCTTGTTTTGGACCAAAAACCTTATTTTCCTTCACAAAACCAGGACCCAAAACAGTACCAAAATTCCAGTAGCTTTTTACTGAGGTTCGGTCTACTGGGGGGTCCAGTTCAGTCGATTGAACTAGTTTTTGGGAGTTCGGTCGACTAAACAGTGGGGTTCGGTCGATTGAACTTGTGGCGGTGCACGCGTTTTGAGGGGCTTCAGTCGACTAAAGCTGCCTCTTCAGTCGACTGTACTGCTTTTTGGCGTGTCTATTTATATTTCCAGGGGATGGACGTTTGGGAAAAAGCTTTTTCTTTCCCTTTTTCTCTGACTTCTCTCTAGTTTTGAGGGCCCGGGGATTGCGTTTTTGTTGATTCCTTTGTGGATCCTTGCTATTAGGGCTGAGGGCTTCGTATATATCCGGTCGGATTCTCGTTCTGACGCCGTTCAGTTTTGAGACGTCGAGTTCTTGACTCTCCGAGGTAGGATTCTAGA
>JAULJZ010032782.1:524-14986 GCA_032270985.1 Heliamphora pulchella
CACACACACACAAAGGGAGAGAGAGAGAGAGAGAGAGAGAGAGAGAGAGGCGGCGGCGGCTAACCGTATCTGCGGAGGCGCGTGGAGACGGATTTCATGTGTTGAGCGGCGAACCAGTTCTTCTTAGGGTCGACGAGCCACTTCGTCAACGAGGACGCCATCGCACTTCAGCTTTCTCTGCAAATTTCTCTGGTTGTCGAAGCCTCGTTTAGATATTATCCCTACGCTCTGTCGCACCGAGGCAGGAAGAAACGCAAAGTTGTAGATGGGACTTGGAATGACTACGTTGCCCTAGGAAACAAACGCTGTCGTTTAAATGGAGATGCCCAATGCACAATCATCTTATTCAGGGTCGTATATGGCCCTGTTAGGCTACCTGTTTGCGCTAAATTTCATTAATTTTGTTTTTTTTATTTTTTGAGTTTTTCTTTTTCATCTTTTGTCTAAAGGTTTTTAACTTTTTCAAATTGGCTCAATGAAATAAATTAAAAGAATAAAGTTTTTTTTATTAAAATATAAAAATATTTATTAAAAATAAAAATAAATAACATAAAATTTAACTTATCGACTTATTAATTTATTTTAACTTATATTCAGCTTTTCTAAGTTTTTTTTAATATTTTGATCAATTATTTTTAAAATTTTTTTGGCTCATCTTAATAAAAGAAGTTGAAAAATATAATAATTTAACTAAATAATAAAAAAATTCACTAAAGATAAAAATAAGATAAATAAAATAAATAAATAAACAAATATCCCGTAAGAGACTTAAATCTCATAAATTCGGCTTTTTTTCGCTCTTTGTTTTTGAAATTTTCTAGTTTTAAATTTTTTTTTTTACTTTTTCAAATTGTCTTAATGAGAAGAACAATAAAAGTAAAAACTTTCATCAAAAAATAAAAAATAAAATTTAATAAAGAAGAAAATAAATAACAAAAAATTTTAGCTTATTAACTTATTTTGTCTTTTCTAAACTTTTTTAAACTTTGATAAAAAGATTTTACTATTTTGGCTACTTCTGATCAGAGAAGTCAAAAAATATAATAATTTAATTAAATTATAAAAAAAAAAATCAATGAACTAAATAAAATAAGCAAATAAATAATTACCCAAGCTTTGGTTAATTTTTTATTTATCTTTAAAAACTTTAAGTTGAATTTTCCACTTCTTATTAAGAATTTGTTTGACAACCTAGCTTTAAACTGATTTTTTAACTTTAAATTATTTTAAGCTAAATTCTATGATTGCCCTTCAACCTAAATGAGCTTGAGCATGATTGTTTAGTTAGAATTTGTTTAATTTTATATGTAGAAAGGTAAAATTAAAAATTATTATGAAAAAAGCTCAAAAACCAAAAAACAAATAAATTAAAAGATGAAGGTTAAAAAACAAATTTTTTTGACTTTTTAAATTCTAAACCAAAAGCTAAAAAATTAATTTTAAACGAGCTTAAATTTGGTATCCAAACAAAGGCTAAGGCTCCATCTGACCATTTGACTTAAAATTAAAATTTTAAATTTTAAACTAAATAAGGAAAACGTTTAATTAAAAACTTCAAAACACCACGCAGAGAGAAAAGGATATAAAACAATAATTGATCTTTTTGTGGTTTTAAATAAAAAAAAGTTAAAAATTCGAATTTAAGACAAAACTGATTAATATTTTACATATTTTTCAACTTTTCAGTTTAAATATTTTTTTAACTAAAATGTCTAAAAATGAAAAAAAATATCTTTTAAATATCTTAGCTTTTAAGCATATTTTTATTAGTTTTTGAAAAAAAATTATTTGATTTCTTGTGGTAAAAAGTTTTAAATTTTGAAAAATTAGTGAACAATACAATTTATAAGTTGTTTATTATTTTTCATCAAGTATAAGATTTTTTAACAAGTAAGGTCGATCTGTATAGAAGTTTTAATACGCAAGATCCTTTTGGGATAAAAAATACACTAGAATAGATAAATTTATCTGTACCTTTTCAAAATATGTATAAAGAATATAGATAAATTTATCTATCTTATTGAAAACACGTATAAAGAATATAGATAAATTTATCTGTGTCTTTTCAAAATATGTATAAAGAGTACAGATAAATTTATCTGTCTTTTATTGAAAGCACGTGTAAAAAATATAAATAAATTTATTTATCTTTTCAAAAACATATATAAAGAATACAAATAAATTTATCTGTTTACTTTATCTATGCTGATATGAAAACAAATAAATTTATCTATTTACAAGGTATTTTTAAGAGAAATCACACAATTGAACCTTGCGCATTAATTTTTTTATTGATGAACCTTGCATATTAAAACTTATTTTTTTAAGCATTTAACTAAAAACCCCCTTTAAATTTTCTATACTCTATAGTATTTAAAGAGTGTGCAATTATTTGGTCTTTCTTGCCCTGTGAAATGTCCCTTTTACCCTTTTTTTTCTTATTTCCATTACGGAGCTACTTTTTTTTTTTTTAATCTTTGTTTGGTTGACCAATTTATGAAAGTTTAAAACAAATTGTTCAACTACGTTTCAAAAATTGAAATTTTAAAATGAAAAAATTTCTCAAATTTGAAATTTAACAAACAGATAAATTTAAGATTTATTAGTCCCAATTTATTAGTTCCAATTATAAGATTTATTAATTGCAACATTTGCAAAATAGAGGCAAAATCGCTTCAAAAGGTAACCACGAAAAGAACTCTGCAATTGCATCTTATCTAACACCCTATTCCTTGAACTTTATTTGTTCAATAGGTTTTTCGTTTGTTTTTCACACAACATGATTTTGTTATAATAATAAAAAAATGCAATTGTGCTTAAATTTAATTTTTATATAATGGGCCTTAGATTTTGTTATAAAATGACAATTTAATTTTTCATTAAAAAGCATTATAATTAGCTTGTAATATTTATAAAGAAACTTTTGCCTTTTTATATTTCTATTGGAATTTGCACAACTTTTTCTCCATCAAAACAAATTTTATAATTCTTTTATTTCTTAGCCAAAAAATAAAGAATTTAACTTTAGAGCCATTTATCAAATGTCAAGAAGTTAAATGGGTGTGGAATTTAGGGTTTAGAAATCTACAACAAATATAAATAATTCTTCAATTTTTATCACATACTTTGAAAGTGTTTGGCAAAACTACTAACAGTGGCTTTTAGCTTCATACTACTAGTTTTAACTATAAACTATAATCTTTTTCGAACACCCACAACTTCTGTTAGAAGTTATAACTATTTTTTTTGTATTTCAGCTACAAGTTACAATTTTTACCAAACAATCACAACTACTGCTGCAAGGTACAATCTATAAACTACTAATTTCAGTAATACCGAACACCACCTTTATCCAACTTTGACCAAACATAATATAAATAATATTGTAGTATACATAATTTTATATAGTATTAAGAAAACATGAAAAACCTATATATTATTTATCCCTCTTACCATACCTAGTCTTATTCGACACATCAAACATGGTTTAATAGTAAAAAATCCATCAGATAAAAAATTCCACCCCTCCCTAGAATAGCTTATCCTCTTTTCGAATTATCTTCCCTCCTTATTCAACGATTAAAAAATATAAAATATACGTAATAATTGTCCATCTTGTCCCTTCCACTCCAATCCAGCATTACACACGTGGCCAAAGTTGCTCATTTTTTAAACATTTTCTCGCCATTCTCTTACTCCATTTTCCAATGAAAAAATAGGTGCATATAGATTTTACACAAAACTGGTCACAACCCTCTCACAAGAGATTGAGTCTCACAAAATTGTGGAACTCGCCCTCGAAAAGACGGAGAGATGAACTTTCTTGTAAAAATATTGTGGCTAATTCTGTGTAAAACATCTGTACATAGAGCACAGCTGTTTTCCAAGCAGGGAATACCATTGTTTGTGTTTATGGAAGATTATTCCACCTGCCACAGGCTGCTTATTCTTGTTAGAAGCTATTATATTCCTTAACTAGAATCTAGAATTCCCACACAAAAAATATTTAATGCCAATACCAGGGGATGCCTGATTCAATCCAGGTAAGGTGAAATCAGTCATGGGAGATTTTTCAATTTCAACCCTAGCTACTAGCGAGGATAACCCAAAAATTTAAGATCATCAAGTACTAACCATAAGCTCGGAAACACCTTGACATACCTGTGGCTTGCGACGGTGGTGGTAGATTTCTGGGCTAGCTCTCTGCATTGTCTTCATCTCTAATGCATAGAGACCATTTGCAGATAGTATGTTACAAACTCTTAGATAAAATTTATTCCTAAAAACTGGTTTATAAGGAGAGTGTCCAAGTGGCTTATATACATATAAAGAGTTCCTCATTTTAATCGATATGGGATATGATCGTAATAGTATCATAATTTACCTCTCCACCTTGGAGTTCCTCCAAATCTGTTCTTTTTGTAGTGATTGGTTAGGGATCTCTGATAAGTTGAACAAAGAGACAGAAGGGCTCTGAGAGTCATCTTGTTGAAAAAATGCAAAAAACCAACACTAAAAGCTCATATATATTAATTGAGAAATTCCTGAAAAAGAGTTAAAAGCTTATTAAAAAAGTCGGTAAAAGCTGCATCAAAATGAGGTTTGCGGGAACAAAAGCCATAATCCTTTAAAGGGATATTGAAATATACAAATCATTGCATGCAATGTACTAAACAACAATATCCTTGTGGCCTAACAAGAATGTGAACCTCTCATGTATCAGAACAAACATATACATGATAGTTAGCCAACAATTTGGCAGCTCTGCATGTGTAGAAGCAAGAAATGAACACAAATAATAGGAACTGATACCAAAATGACAAGCAAACCTGATGCTACTTTATCAGCCTTTTTGTGAGGCAGCCGAGTGCATTTGTGTTAATCAACAGAGACAAAAGTAAGATCAGATTCTAGCACATCAAGAGGAGGGCTTCACGGGTGCGGCCGAGCAGACTCAATGCCGTAGCAGCAATGTGATGTCCGGTCAGCCCTGCAAGAGCAAGCTGCTCCCTCGGCGATGCATGCTCAATGTAGTTGTCTGGTAAGATAATCGGTCGCCACTGGAAAGTTGGTTTGGAAATGAAACAGAATTAGGGCTAAAATTGGATAGAAGTATCCATTTATCAATGCAAATATTTATGTAAAATAATTAAAAAAGACAAATTGTGTTAGTTTTCTATAGCAAGCAAACTAATGGGAAGGGGTTGCAATATAGACAGAATTGTCCTCCTATAAACCAGGGAAAAAGTAATAAATAGGTGAAGATGGCACAACTAGCACAACCACCTCCTGAAAAATTATGCATGATGGGTCACTACCCAACTATAGCAATGGCTTCTGTTTGAAGACAATCACCACCACTGCTTTAGGAAGAGCAGTGCCTTGGTTTATTTTTTTAAAAAAAAAAATCTGCCCTCTTCACCTTTTTTTTTTTTTTCTCTTCATTCAAAATAAAATACATGAGGATTTTGCATGCTTTATAATTTTTGAAATTTTCTCTGAATAGATGAGGAAATCAATTTAAGTTCTCGGCTTGCGAGATGCACAGAAGGATAAAACTTCAATTTTTTCTAACATGTACCACAAAAGTAGAGCCCCAGAAAAAAAAAAAAAAAAGCAAACATTTACATTGTGAATCCAAATTCAAGAATGCAAAAAGAAATACAAATCAATCTTATTTCCAAGTGTTGTCATTGGCTTAAGTGGCAAGAGGCAAGAGCCCCAACAACCCACACTTACTCCTAGGGTTTGAATCATGGGGTCCCCATTCTTGCTTACCAATATAAAAACTAAAACGCAAAGTATGCTAATTAATTACTTACACCACATTTTCTTGCCAAATAAAAAAAGTCATACAATTCTATGACAAACCACAATTTATTGGAAATAATATCTTTTGGACAACTAGGATTCTTAATTTATAATGTTATCTTTAATTTTATTTCTTTTCTATATTGTATATTCTTAATTCCTTTTATAAACTTACTTTGTCAATATAAATAGATGGCTATCTCTATTTGTAGGTAAGCCGAAATTATATAACTATTTTATTCTTTTTGGTATCAGAACCAAAATATGGAAAAAAAAAAAACTGTCCAGAAATCCTAGTCGTCCCTTCTTCGCTAGAACTCTAGCTGTCTCTCCTTCACCGTCGACCACCCTTCGCCAATCATCCTTCGCCAACAACCAGTCACCTTCGCTAGTCATTCTTCCTAGTGCCGCCGCTGTCGCCGTTCGTTTGTTCTCTTGCCCCGCCGATCATCTTGGTTATTCCCCCCTGCGCCGCTGGTCATCTCCCTTGACGCCGATCATCTCTCTTGTCGTCGACCATCTTCCATGCCCTCACTTTGTGATTACTGATTTTAAGTGCTTTTATTGTTGCCTTTACGAGATGTTCCTTTGATTCTTGGGAAGAATTTACGAATTGGTTTGGTTGAAGACGGGTTCGGGGTTTTCTCATCTGTTGGGTTGCTCAAAGATTTAGTTCTATCGGGACCTTGTCGACATTGCCGACAACTTCTCTGGTTCTTAACAGCTCTTTGGTTCTTAGTCCGCTGGTTTGCATTTACTTATTCAACAAATTGGTTTGCCGACTTGATTCTTTCTTTGCCTCTCTGGCTTGATTTTGTGTTGTCTTGCACGTCATCTTTGGTATGTGATTTGTTAATGTGGTAAACCCTTATTTTGTTATTTTCGTATTTGTTTGGGGCTACTTTTTTTTCCGGTAGTATTATTCTTGTTCTTGGTTTTAGGGGCTACCGTTTTGTTCCGGTAGCATTGTTCTTGGTTTTGTTGCTCCGTATCTGTTTGGCGCTACCGTTTTTATTCTCGACATTGTTATTGTTCTTGCATCTGTTTGTTGGACGATATGACTAACTTCAGTGATAAATCTATCTCTTGGGCATCCCCATCGGATTTTTCCCATTCTCCAGATGGGGGGAATCTAATTAATTTTTGGAAACTGAGAAGTTATCTCCGGAGATCAATCCTAAGCGTATCTAGTGGAACAATCTCTACTCAAATATTCAATTGTCAAGCTTGGTTTGATTGATATTTTTGTCCAATCTTAAGGGAGAGTATTAGAAATAATATCTTTTAGAAAATTAGGATTTCTTAATTTATGATGCTATCTTTGATTTTATTTTTTTTCTATATTGTAGATTCTTAATTCCTTTTGTCAACTTACTCCGTCAATATAAATAAACAGCTATCCATCTTTGTAGGTAAGTCGAAATTTTACAGTTCTTTTATTCTTTTCAATTCACCAAAAAATGATGCAAAAAGAAAAAAGACATGGACAAATAACAATTTGCACCCCACTACTCTGAGACGAGTTTCACTTTGGTACGCACAATTTTGACCGTGAAATGTTGAACCTCATTCTTTCTAATTGGTTTCAATTAGATCCAGTTGTTAACTTCTAACTTATTAGGTTTTGAATGGGGAAAAACATGTCAATAACACATGGTTTTCTTTGACCATGAAGGGGAGTTCATGTAGTTTGCCCATCCAAATCCCTAATAGAGAGTCAACAATCAAACCTAATTGAAATTGATATGGACGTATGGGGTTCACAATGTTGCTATCACAACTGCAGGAACCAAAGTGAAACTTGCCCCAACTTACAAGGGTGCAAAATGTAATTTACCCAACGAATATTTGCTATTGAATAATAAAGCAATTATGATTTATTTAGTATTAAACTTTGCCTCTCATTCATAAAGATATGGCAAAGATTCTTCCCCATTTTGCCTCCCCATACGAAAAACGACCATCACACGTATGTAATTCAAATGCAATCACAATTTACTACACGCAATATATCAAAGGTGATAGATTTTAAATAATAAATATCATCTAGTTGAGTGGAAGGTGGTTCTCTTGCCATAAAGAGGGGGGGAAGGGGGGAATTCAAGTATTAAGAACTTTCCCTTGTTTAACAGGGCAATGCTGAGGAAATGGCTGTGGAAATTCTCTTTTGAGAGGAGCATCATTTGGAGAAGGGTGGTAGTTGATAGGTATGGTGCGAGTGGGGTGGGTGGTATATGGGACATATTAGAGAAGCTTATGGCGTGGAGGTTTAGAAAGGCATTATGTAGGTATAAGAAGACTTCTATCCTTGTTGCCGTTAAAAAAAAAAGACTTCTATCCCTGTTGCCGTTAAAAAAAAAGACGTCTATCCTCGTTGTGCTTTTAAAGTGGGCAATGGGAGAAGGGTGAGGTTTTGGCTAGACACTTGGTGTGGGCATAGATAGACCTTTATAGGAAGTCTTCCTATATCTTTTTAGCATAGCGATAAATAAGGAAGCTCTCGTGATGGACTTGGATGGAGATTCTAGTGTAGAGGTTTTGACCCCTTTGTTCATAAGGTTGCTGTAGATTGGGATGTCGACTTTGTGGTAGACTTGGTTAGGATACTTCCTAGTCTCATGGTGCAAATGAATTTAGAGAACTATATGGTGTGGATTGCTACTTCTAATAGTTTGTACTCAGTGGCGTCCCTTTACAAGGACCTTTTTGGCTGGGGTGATTGTAGGTTTTCTTGTGCCAAGGCCCCTCCTAAAGTGGAGTTTTTTTTTTGTGCATGTGGACTTCCTCTAAAGAAGCTCTTCTCACCATCTACAACTTGAGAAGGAGTCAGTATATGATGGATTGGTGTTGCATGTGCAGGGGGCAGGAGAATCGGTGAACCCTTTGTTGTTATATTGTCAGGTGAAGTCTCAGATTTGGGGCCTATTTCTGTCAATCTTACGGGTTTCTTGGGTAATACCTCACAACGTGAAGGAGCTCTTTGCATATTGGTCTAAGGGCTGCCCTAAAAGGGGTAAGAGCAAAGCTTGGAGCTTGGTGCCTTTATATATATTATGTGGTGCATATGAAAAGAGAGAAATTGTACACTATTTGAGGATGTTGAAAACTCCATTCATGTTTTGAAAGGAACGGGCGCTTTCAACTCTCTTTTTTTGGCTTCATAGATGTTTCCCTTTTTCTTCATCTTCTTTCATAAAGTTTTTGGAGGATCTGCACATCTGGATTGTATAAGGACTGGCATAGGTGTTTGCTTTGCCTTTATATAATTCGTGATAGTTTAATGAAATTATGAAGTTATACTTATAGAAAAAGAAATATTTCAAAAAATCAATCACTAAATACAACAAACAGACTAGGAATATGAGGACCATTCAAGAATTAATAATGAATAATTCTTAATGCACAGATGGTTCGCATAAAACCGCCACAGCCTTCTACTAGGGTTGTGGGTCCCACCAGTGGCGGCACCAGAAATTATTTTGGCAGCTCCAGAAATTATTTTTCAGGGTAGTCAGTCAAGATTTAAACTTTAGAAAAGTTGTAAAAAATCACATTTATTAATACTCATCGACTATTTTTAATTATTTAATAAATCAATTAATCCAAATTTCTTAAATCACAAAAATAAAAAAAAATTATTAATTCTATTCTCTCGACAAAAAACATATAAATAGATAGACATTTACAATCGTTCTCGACGGCTTCTCATATTTTGAAAGCGTTATATAATAGTTTCATTATCAGTATTATTAAATACATATTTTTTAATGTACGTAACCAAAACAGTATTTCATCCATTAATCTCCCATCCGGTTATACAGTCGGTTCTTTATAAACCTTACTGCTGAAAAAACTTTTTCTACACAATTGCAATCGGCTGTCATAGAATCAATACTAATTAAGTTTCACAAAAATATAGAGTAATAAATATATGACATTTTTCTTTGTTTCTATCAACTTTCTATTGAAGCCACTAATTCCTTTAAGCTCAACAAAGAGAGTCAATAAAAAAACTAATATTTCATCTCTCATTAGTTGCAAACGTTTTTTAAACACAAGCATCAAAGAAAAATAAAATGGGTTAGACTTTTTTTTTTTTTTTTAATCAAAAATGAGTGAATTTAAAGGTGTGTTAGTTTGTAATGTTAAAATATTTGGGTGTTCAAATATTTGGGCAGGGTGTTCAAGTATTTTGTCACAATGTTCAGACTTTTAGACAAGTAATACAAATGCAAAAATTTTATATATGGAGAAAAAATTGAGGGTATTCAATTTTTTAAGAGTTGCGCTACATGCAAAAATTGAATACCCTCAATGTACATGGAGCCACCCATGGGTTCCCACAGTCCTGTGAGAGGGCTATCACTGGTTCTGCGCAAACCATCTGTGCATGTAGCGCAACTCTTAAATAATATATTGTTCGCCAAGTATCAAATTCAAACAATTCATTCTGATAGATGTACCACGGCTTCTTCTCCTTAACTGTCCATTCAAAAAATTTCAACCATGGTGCCGTGGGAAAAAAAAGAGAGGGGGGGTGGGGGTGGGTGAGGCTTTTGCTTGATCCCAAGGAATTCATCTTCCATCTTCCCCAACTAACCCTTTTCTCTTTTGAAATACATCAAAATGGCAAACTTAATGATGACAGCATATTCAGGGCTCGTTTCCACAAGGAAAAGCAGAAGACATGTCCATCAAAAAATAAACTTGTGAAAGAAATATATAGTTTGAAATATAACCTTAGTTCTTCCATCGAGCTTCCCATCAAGTGAAATGAACTGCGCAACATGCGATCCAAATCCTCCAATGGAACCTTCCTCAACAGTAATCAGAAATTCATGGGTTTCACATAGCTGCCTGACAAGCTTTATGTCAAGTGGCTTGCAAAATCTTGCGTCGGCGACTGTGACCTCAATGTCGAGCTTAGAAAGAAGGGACTGGGCATTAAGGCAGTTCTGTACCATAGCTCCATAACCAAGTAATGCAACTACCTTACCCTCCGTAAGAATTCTCCCTTTCCCAATCTGCCCAGAAAAGAAAATAGTTGTCTTAGGCGAAATTCAGGATTCAACACTATCCAGGTGGTGGTAGAGTCTGAATCTCAAATCAAAAACTATTTGAGAAAAAGGTAGGGAATCCAGATTTAATGTAGTAAACACCAAAAGAAACTTAATGATGATTTAATAATAATCTGGAAGTATTGAAACATACAGTAGAATATAAAAAAATTGGTAATTGAATTATACCACCAAAAAATGTGAAATTAAGTCTAACGAACATGTTACGCACTGAGTCAATAATCAATTATGAATGATGAGGTAGGCATCACGTTGTAATTAGAGATGGTCACAATAAGTTAATCTATGTTACATGGACTCGGATATGGGTGTCGGATGCAGGTAATTCTAATATCAAGGATAGTAGACCACGGCTAAACATTCATATTCCTTAATATATCTCTTTTATTTTCTAGGGTAAATAACGTTCCATAGTGCATTTCATGCATAAAATAAGAGGTTATCCATAATTTTGTAAGAAGTTCGAAGTACTAAATTTGCTTTCTAGATGAATGTACAACTAAAACTATCGGGCACATATCCCATACCCTTGTATAAGTGTTGACTATCCGACACGGGTACATTACACATTTTGAGGAATCCATATAACATAGAAGTTAATAGAAGAAAGAGAGACGAAGGATACCAATGTATCAGTACCTCGATTGGAATACCACTGCACAGAGATTTGTTCATCTGAACAATAGCACCTCTAGGATACCGGAAGCAAACTGGCCTGTCATCAATATGGGCTGCGGTGGCAACCATATTAATAAGATCAACCTCATCGGATGGTGCCATGACAATCATGTTTGGTAAACATGACAAGAAGGTTATATCAAATGCCCCACAGTGTGTTGGACCATCCGATCCCACCAGCCCTGCACTTGTAACGACAAAGCGCACTGGAATTCTTTGCTGATCTACATCATGGACAACCTAAGGAGGCAATGAAGAAAGAGAAACTCTTAAGAGCCATTGGTTTAGTCTTTCCCACTTTGTTAGTAGCCTAGCAATGCCAAAACATAGTACAAACCTCGCCACTAGATCAACAACATCAACAAGAAAAGAAAAAAAAAAGATAAACAAATACAGTAAGAAATAAAAATCACAATCTTGAAATTGTAATGGCATGGCAGAAGTCATTGTTTTGGCATTAGATACTATCAAATGTACTGTATATCTGCATGCATCTTCTTACCTCTATTATGTGATGTTGGTATGGACATTAGGTACAGGATTGTGTTGGGCTAATTGAATTCCCAAATTAAGGGCATCTGAACATTTATATTTCCAGTATTCCTTGTTTTACTATCTAAGATGAAGTAGCGTTTTGTGTAATATTGAGTATAGAACATAGGCACTTAACTCATCTCAGAAAGTAGCAGACTAGATTTCTACAAGCAATTTTCTTGTTAACTTCCTTTTTTTTTTCTTTTTCTGATAAATAAAAAGAATTATCTAGTAAGCATCAATCATTTGTATTTGCTTTTGGATGTGTATCCAACTACACATGCCAAACAGGGCCACACCCTTACCCAAGTGTCATGTGCACGACATGGGTATTTCATGTAATTAGAAGAGCCTATGCATCATAGCATCTTACCAATAAAAAAAGACTTTTATACATGCATGGACCCATTGCAGCAGAGGCGTGAATAAATTAGCAACAGAAAGATTAGCAAGTGAGTGGAGAGGATTTTTGTGGAATAAGCAGGACAATAATCATTAGTAGTATAAAGTAGTGAGAGGGGGGGGGGAGTGGGAGAGATAGAAAGAGGAACAGAGAGAGGGAAACTAACACGAAGGATACACCACCAAGGAAACAAGATCAAAGAAAAGATATACAAGAGAAGCACATTGGAGAGGTTATATTTAGAATACTGAACATAACTTCGAGGAAAGATGTGTATCCATCTAGTCCCAGTGCAAATTTAAGTTCCCAAAAACTCCCCAGATACATCTCATCATCCACATGCCACATTATCTGATACACCGACAGACCCACCTTCATTCCCCCTCCCGTCAAAAAATATCTTTACAGGATCTACAAGTTCTGGATTCTCATCTTATCACTTAATATTTACTATATACACGAGACTAAAGACTCTTACATGTTCACACCTAGATATTATACAAGGACATCATGTTTCTCCTTCAAATGGATTTACTTCTAAATGTATGAACTATCCTGACACTTGGACAGGATATGGCAGATTTGTTCACTATGTGGAGATGGACATTCTCCCAAGTAGCATATGCAGAAATTTGAGTTTACTAAAACTATTAAAACTCCCATATGATCATGAAAATGTTGTATGACACCTGATCATAAGCTCTCTGCAGAAAGACAGATGGGATAATACAAAATGGCTTCAATCCCCCACATGACAAGCCAGCAGAAAATGTAACTGCATGCTGCTCAGCCATCCCCACATCAAAGAACCTGTCAGGAAACTTTGCCTGAAATTGGAGAAGTGGCGGTTCCATTCCCATGCCTGCATGAACTACCACAATATCTTTGTCTTTCTCTGCCTCCGATACCATAGCATCCACAAAGCAATCGCTGTATGTTCGAGGGTGAATACTAGATGGAAAGGAATCAGCATTATTTGAACCTGCATTAATGCAAGAGACAAAGCAATGAAAATATTGAGAACACTTGCAGGTGACTAAGGACTTCCATTTTTTCAATACAAAGAAGCAATCCGGCCACAATAATAGCAGTGTAGAAAGCCAAAACTTGCATTGCATGAGAAAGGATGGAGGCTGTTGACTTGTTGCAGACCTGTTGGTCAATATGCATCAAAGCTCCAATTTTTCTACATCAAATTTCTCTTGGATAATGCCAATCATTTTATTGTAAGATGCTTTATCAATAGTTTACTTTCTTCTTTTGAACTTCAACTTATTACCTTAAGTCAATCATAGTAGATATTGTATCCTACAGGCCGGTAAGCATAACCTAGGCTCAGATGAAATCCATTGAACTCTCAAGTGTTAGCAAAGCTGCAGACTGCCCTGAGCTCTCGGCTTCATGTACAGTCAATATCAAGTTTTCTCTTTCAAAAAGTAAAAGCCAGTAGATTTAATTAAATGTGTCATTTCATTAGTATATCCTTGGAGCTAACTGAGTATCATCCCAAACAACAACAACATTAATAATAATAATAATAATAATAATAATAATAATCACCATCATCATCTACACGCAAGTCCTTTTTCCCAATTACTCGGGCTGGCTCATAGGCGGGGGCAGGAGCAAGAGCAGAATCGGGATTGAAGGTGAGGGAGCGAGGTCATATAGAAGAATCTAAAGTTGAGAGCGCCTATGAGAGGATTTATATATTTTATATATTCTAAAAAATAATTTTTTACTTAATTGTCATATATGTTAAAATATGAATAATATTGTAAATTAATATCAAATACAAATTATTTTTTGTATAAATAAATGAACATAGGCCATGTTTGTTTTAGCGGACTAATCCGGATTATTAGTCCGCCAAATGGGGGATAATTAGTGAGGGAGGGAGGTGTGGGATTAGGAATGATTGGATTAAGTAATGAATTTAAAATTTTTTTAAAATAATA
>JAULJZ010032793.1:0-14985 GCA_032270985.1 Heliamphora pulchella
TACGAGGCCAGGTTTACGAGCTTATCTCGGTTTGCACCGGAGGTGGAGTGCACAGATGAGTTGCTTTCGATGAGGTTCGAGTGGGGTTTGAGGCCGGCGATCAAGGAGCGAGTGGCTGTGATGGGATTTCGTGTGTTTAAACAGCTGGTGGATGCGGCAGCGAGGGTTGAGAATGCCTTGGCTGAGACTCGAGTTTTGAGGGAGGCCAGGACATCACAGGGTGGAGCAGAGGTACAGACAGCTTGACGCTCTAGCAAGAGGCAAAAGTCCTTTGGTCCTAGCTTTTATCCATCTGGACCACAGTAGTTCTCAGCACCATCACCATCTGTGGCTTTGTCTGGGAGACCGGAGCAGTGGGAGTTAACCTGTTATCGATGCAGACAGTCGGGTCATCGTGCGGCGAATTATTTATAGCCGAGACCATCCTAGAGTTTGGCTCTAGTGCAGTCGTAGGGGAGAGAACCATCAGTTTGCTATAAGTGTGGACAGTCTGGACGTATTCGTAGGAATTATCCTCAGAGGGGCAGTGCGCCGACCAGGGAGGACACACCAGTGGGTTCGTATGCGTAGGGTCGACAGTAGTCTTCCGCAGTACAGACTTCCCAGATGGCAGGTGGGAGTACATCAGTTCAGTCGATGCAGCAACTGATAGTTCCGAGTTATGGCGGACAGGACAGAGTGGGGTTGCCCTGAGTGTATTCTCTTACAGCTCACGGTTCTTCGAGGGCACCGGTCGTGCCAGAGGATGCTGATATGCCTTCAGCGAGCAGAGGTACTTCCTAAAACTGCAGGTTCTAGGTCAAATTCATCATTGCATCTGTTTGGGGTTGGTTATGGTTCTGCGGGTGGTGTGCTCTGTTGAGGCGGCAGTTGGTGAGGTTGTGAGGTTGTGAGGTTGGGGTGTGTTATAGATCCCATGTCTTGAGATAGTTAGCCATTGTCTAGAATACCTGACCTTGTTTGACTATATCACCAGGTTGTCTCTGTTGACCTTGAGTTGAATTTCGGGGGCAAAATTCCTTTAAGGGGGGTAGAGTTGTGAGGCCCTGACCTATTTTTTTCGGCGTTTTTGGACGCGCATTATGTATTTTTGTTTGAGCATGTCTTTATTGCTTTTGGTGTATGATCGGGCTTAGATATGCATGCGGGGAAGGTTCCCAGGGCCGTGGGCCGTTGTGGTGAGAATCTCAAAAATTTTCAAAAAAAAGATATTTTGAAGACCTATAAATATCTGGAGTTAAATATTTTAAAAAGATATTTTTCAAAACATAACTACTAAGTTTCCCATTTTCTCTCTACCTTCTCTGTAAGTTCTCGGGGGCCCGGGACTCTGTTTTCAAACCATCCAACAGCGGATCCTTGCCTTTGGCACGGTATGCTACGCAACCATCTGGACAGAATTTCATTTTGACGAAGCTCGATTTTGCACGTAGTTTGAGGCATCGAGTTTTTAACTCACCGAGAAAGAATTCAAGACCTATATATTTTCTAAGGGTGCTATGTGTAATTGGGTGTATTTTTACCGAACGGATTGTTGTAAATCTAATTTTCTATAAAAGTTGGGTTTTTGGGTTTAAAACCCATTGTTCGTCGTTTTCGGATGGATGGAATCGGGTGTTGAGGGTTCCTTTCGAGGCTTTGAGGTAGTCTTGGACTAGGGTATGCATGTGGGTATCATATTTAGTGTTTAAAGGCTTTGATTTAGGGTTTATTTATACATGGATTATGTAATGTGATTTACATGGTTTTGGATATCGTTATGTGTAACGTGGTTGATGCCTTAAAACCTAGAGTTTTATATGCATGTGACGTGGTTTGTGGAACGTCGTGTTGATATATGGTTATATGCTTTAAATCTTGGTTTAGATTTGCATAAGTGTATGAAATAAATTAGATGAATCTATGATCCGGTAGATGTACATCCTAGTTGCAGATGCACGTGTCCTTGTGTGGGTGTACAAGGTAGGCTACGGAAGCCGGTATATGTGCGATATCTAATAGATTGAAACGAGATCCTGACGAGGCACGGGTGTGTGTGTGATATCTGACGGATTGAAATGAGATCCTGATGAGGCACGGGTGTGTGTGCAATATCTGACGGATTGAAACGAGATCCTATCGAGGCACGGGTGTGTGTGCGATATCTGACGGATTTAAACGAGACCCTGATGAGGCACGGGTGTGGATGTGTGCGATATCTGAAGGCTGAAATGAAGTCCTAAAGAGGCACGTGTACATGTATTGCTTGTATTGCTTATTGGGACGGATAGACCAATTTTCTAGAAAATTGTATTATCGGTCTATGGGAGTTGAAATACTGTATTAATGGCCTACGAGAGTCGTAATACTGGAATCGATTTCAAGGCTCTGATGAGGCGAAAAATTATTTTTATTCTCACTTTCCCTTGCATGTTAAAATGGTTTTTTGGCTCTGGTGAGTGATGATTTAAAATTGTTTTCAAATTGTTTTAATGGCTTGAAAGAGAGTCAAAAACTGCACTTCGTTTATCGAGCATGTGTAGCTTATACTACATGTGTTGTGTAGAATCTGCTGAGCTTTGGCTCACGGTGTGGGATTTGTTTTTCTTCAGGTACCGGTCAGGCTGGTTGATCTGAGGTGCTGGAGGAGGGTGAAGAGCTGTAGTCTTGCCTTTTTGTTCTTTTGTTATATGTATGCTTATAATATGTTTTCTGGCGTTGGAGCCTTGTAATGTTGCCGTTCGGCATTTATATACAATGCATGTATGGTTTATTTTGAGAGTGTATTCTCGGGTTGGGTGCATGTTTGATTGTTTCTGGATCTTTCACGTGGTCCAGAATTTTGGGGCGTGACACCAAATGCTCCCATAGATGTGGCAAAAAGAGTTATTACATACCGTTTAACCATGCCTCGCACCATTCCTGCCATTGAGAGGTATATTCTTGACTCTATTTAGAAGGTACACTGAGTGCAGACCTACTAGCCTTCTCTTGTTGCTTATAGCTTTTGAGAACCCTTCTTTTAGGATCAATAAATCTTTTAAGATTATGTGATTTTCATTTTATAGATGCTTTTGTTTGTATAGCTAGTACCCCGTTTAGGATTGTTTTTATTTTTCTCGTCCTGCTGTAAAACACGGGTTTATTCGAGTTTAGACCCCAGCTGACGAGTTATTTGATTTACACGAGTCCATTCATCTCAGAGACTTGGAAATATAGTTTCGTGCAGAGAAGAACTGTGATGACCCATTCCCCAGGCACGTCGGGACATATGTAACTATAAATAAGGAACATATTCTAGCCGAACATTCATAATTACATATGATAATTAATACATCATTAGCAGTTCAGAATTTTTTTAAAATACTTAATGATTATAGTCATCCAGAAAATTTAACAAAAGTTACAATATGTCCGTGAAAAACTGAACAAAAGATCAAAAAAGCAAATATTCTACGTCTTCAAGCGGCTCTATTGGGGTCTGCTGGCTCCTGCCACTCTCCCTCTTCCACAAAATCTTCTCCCTCAACAAACCTGCCTTCTTCAAATAATTATTCGTCTTTACCTGTGGCACGAATGCCACGAGCCGAAGCCCAGAAACAAATTCCCTAAACAGTTTAACAAAGTCACAACAAAATATCATATAATACATATCGTATTATACCCAATACAAATTTTAAGGGCAAATAGACAAATAATTTATCATATTGAACTGGGTAAGTAGATATAAGAACAATTGTGTGAGTGCTGATGCAGATGAATGCAATGCAGTTGCCCAACCCAACATACATCTTGAACAATATCATGAATTCCACACTGGGAATTACAGAGTAGACTTGATGGTATATTGATCACCTAACCTATCCTGACCTCGTTGCTAAAGGTAAACGCTCTTCTTGTCTACATGCCTCAGCCATTTTAGTCAATGGCAACGGCGTGGGGGCGGTCCACCTAGTTCTTATCAGCCGCCCTTATACTGGCTAACCGTCCCACATTTAGGACTAGAATGCTCGATAGGTGTCAACCCAAAGTTTAATTAAAGCTAGTGGCGAACCCATGGTTCCTAATTCCCCTTTTATAATTAAAACCTCGGATTTCATTTCAAATATGGAAACGAGGGACACCCTAGACGTGGAACTACTAAATAAATAACTTTCATGTCACCCACCCAATTTCAAAGGTACGAAAGACTTTGATTGCCCAAGATGCAATGTAGGAATGTTCTTGACGTGCAATATGGTTCTCGTGTATAATTAATTATGGCATGACATATAAACATGATATAGCACATGGTACAACTAGCTAAAGCATCAAGTACAAGCATGCGAAGCATAACCATAATTTATGCGACATAGAATTGAACTATTGGCATGAGTTCACTTCATCAAAATTATCATTTGCATATACCAACTACTCATAAAACTCATATAAAGTTCACATACTCAAGTTCCATGAAGTAGCATGCCATTCAACTACTTAGCAAATTTTAGGTAAACGTTCAGTTACTAGTTTTTAAGTTCCCACAGTGTTTTGAAGCACTTAAACATAGATTTAATTTCTAAAATTTTAACACCAACTAGATAACAATATACCCTACAACTTTCATGTTTAACACTAAGGTAAGGTCCTAGGGTAAAAAGGTCATTTATTTTATTTAAATAAAATCCATTCAGCACTTTACTAAGAAAAGTGCTGAATTTAGGCCTCTATTGGACATGATTTTGGGGTATAAATTAAAGGTCTATAGGTCTGATATTTGGTGAGATTTTAGTTCAAGGTGTCCCCTACAAGTTTCCTGTTTTGTGCTAGGGCAAGTTATTTGGAAAACGTCAGTGATTTTGGTCAACTTATAAAAAGGGTTCAGTCAACCTAAAAAGGGTCTGCAGAATGTGTTTTTAACAGAGAATTTTCAAAACCTTTGGGTTATCATTCGATGGTATTTTGGGATGATATTTGCTCAGTATTTAGTTTAATATGTTAGCCACATTTTTCATGTTTACCACTTTCGGATTTGGCTTCTAAACACTTAGGTTGTTAGTCTGACAAAAATGTGTGACAGAGAGGTCTGTTAGTCACTGAATCTCAGTAGTGGCTTTGAGAAGGGATTTGACCTATCAAGACATCATGTTTTGTCTTATTTTTGGTGGACAGAAATAAAAATATGTTCTCTACAAGTTTTATGTTTTGACTCAAACTCGGTTCTCACTTTAATTTAGGGTTTTAGGTCTGAAACTCATAGGAACAAATGACATATCTGGAGTTCTATCCAACAAAATCACTTCAAACTAATTTTGTGTGAAAGAGAATTAAAAAATATAGGTCTTGACACAAAATTTATTGTAGGATCATTTTTCTACATTTAGTTATGATGTTTTAAAGTATGTGGCGGAATCTTGGTAAGCCCAGAAAATCAGGTAACTTAGGGTTTTAATAACTTAGCTAATGCGGTGTCTATTTTTGTTGTGTTTTGTTTGCATGCATGTTATAAACTCACATAAACCAAAACTTCCGAACATGTTTAAGCCATAAAACTAAAAAATATACACATACAAACACATGCAAAACTTACTCATACATAAACAGCCCATAAACCACGACGTCTTTTAGAGTTTTTTTTTGTTTTATTTTCTTAGGGTTGATTATAGAGATGGATTGAAGGCTATCTTATAGGATAATATCAGAGGGTTTTAGAAAATTTACTTACCTTGTTGGATGCTCAAAAGGTTGTAGGAGAATAGGACTTAGCTCTATAGCACCTCCCTTGATTTTTTCCTCCTTCTTCTTTCTTCCTTCTCTCTTCTTCTCTCCTTCTTATTTGTAAACATTTAGAAATTTTTGGCTAGCTCTCTCTCTCTCTCTCCTTGCAGCCGAATGCAGGAAGGGGAAGGATGTTTGGCATGTTGATTTTTATAGAAAAATGATAATGGAGCCTTAATTATTGTGTGTAAGAAAACTTTTGAATTTTTTAATTCTCCATTGGTGGCATGGGGTGGTTGGAGTTATTTGAGAGAGATATAAATCAGGTTTTGCATATGGTGTTTCAGCTGGGGTCTGTTTGGGAAGATCAAAAGCTATTTTTGCATTTAATTAGGGTTTAAATTGTATTTTGGTACCATTTTGTGCAAGAAAATACATAAAATATTATTTTTATGTATCTTTTTGGTACCTAAACCTATTAAAACCTATTATATTAACGTATTTATAGTTAATTTAGTCTTTTCATGATTTATTATTATATTACTTGTATAAAAAGTATTAAGTCAAAATAATGCTTAATTAATACATCTTTTCTCATTTTTAAACTTAAAAGGCAAAAAGAATCTTTTTGCGCACATTTTCCTAGGTGGCTGGCCATGCATGGGCAATTTGGTTATTTTTGTTATTATTTTGTATTTTATTAATTAATTGTATATAAATATCTTATTTTTGGCATCCATGTGTCAAATTATAGATTTTTAGGACTTTTTGCTTTACTAGGGGCAAAATGGTTATTTTACTCTATTTATGAGAATATTTAATTTTTAATTTTTAATTTTATGTTATTTACTTAATTTAAGTTGTCTTGTGACTTTTCTGAGTGTTAGGGTTTTGCCTCTGAGTATTTGGTCTCTTTTTGGGTTTTTGGGTCAAATTTAAGGTTTCGGATTATTTAGGATTTCTCTTGTTCATGTAGCAACCTCAGTTCTTATTGCCTATCCATCACTAATACTGGGGTTTGGGCTAGATTGCTCCATGGGTAGTTACAGGCCAGGCTGTTACAACTAGGATCCGGACCGAGTTGTTACTGTTTAGGTGGTTAATACTAGGGTTTAGACCGGGGTATTACAATCTACCCCCTTAAATAAATTTTGTCCTCGAAATTTTACGCGAAAAGTTTTAGATGAATACTTGCATCTCTTCTCTTCCAAGTTGTGTCCTTGAGTTGCTCGTTATTGAGGGTGTAGACAAGGTCGGGTTTATACGGTCAATATTTTGGGAAAAATGGTTGTTTAATCTTACTAATTTCTTAAACCTATCACTACGAAATTCTCAATGATCACGTCACATACTTGTGGCGCGAAAATTGTTTGACTAGAACTAACCTAAAAGCCTTCGTCCTTCAAGCGTATCCTTTTCTCGAGATAATGTAACAAATCTAACTATCATATATCTTAGAGTTTGCGGATTCTGGCATACATCTGATCATTAACAAACACTCATTTTCTCTTGTGAAGACGAGCCTCTTGTCCATTGGTTCTCTTGTTCGTCAAATTGTATTATCCTTCCTGAACGGCCCGTTCCCTTTTGACGAATGTTATAGTTTCTTCCCGTTGGTATTGGGCATTAAAACTTTCTATGTCTATAACGGCGGACACTCCCCTCATCGGTCTTTGGTTGGTCGAGTTACACCACCTTCTTCAACCCACTTGTTTCTTCCTGCAACAAAATTGTTTGATCTGTGTAGCCCTACCCTTGTTGACGGCCGTTGTAGTTTAATCCTTTTTGTAGTGGGCATTCATACTTTTCATGTCCGGGCTTCCGACATTGATAACATATTTTTAATTTTGGTGCCCTTTTCGCTAGTTGTTCCCTTTGGTCACCTTAAGAGTAAGGTTCTGAGCGTGTGATCTTCTTTTTATTCTGTAGTGGTCCTCCTTGATTATCTTCTTTAGTCCTTATCGGGTAGTGCATCATCTTATGTTCTGGCTGGTTGCACCTATAATAAGCTCTTACTATTGGTTGTTGTTGCTTTGTGGCCTTAATCCAAACCTCAGTTGTTCGAGAACAATTCTTCCTCTCAAGTGCTGAGATATTTTGCACTCTTAAGTCTGATAAGTACCATGATCCTTCATGGGGTGCCCTTTCTTGTGTCTGATTCAAATTGGATGCTAGATCTTGCAAGATCCGTGCTAGGCTCGGGACGTCTACTTCCTCCTTGGTTTCATTTACTCTCACTAAGCTCTCGTGGTTCTGCCTTTGTTCCACCATCTTCAGTGGAGAGAAAAGGAAAAAAGGGTCTTCGAACTGCTTGATAAAGTCGGTTCTACTTGCATAACACTCAGTCTGTTTATTAGTATAAAATGTCTTACTTAATGAGATTCTATCGTTCTTTATCGTAGATTGTCAACGCATGGATACTATTATGGGTTCTATGAATTTCTGTTATCGCATTCTGGGTCTCACGTCATTGACTAGCAGAGATTTATTCTGACCAATCAGGTCATCTCTATTTTGATTTCGTATATTGATAATCTCGCAGTATTATGCTTACGCAAAACCCTATATGGTTGTAAAAGCTAGCTCAGGAGCTATTTGATGTAAGCAGGTTTGGACCAAAGATAAGAGTTTCCTTTAATTTTCGTTATGCATACTCTTAACATACTTTTGATGGCTTAGAACTGGGTGTTTAGACAGCCGAGGCGAGAACTTATGTTGGTAAAGAACGTATGTTGGTGTAAAATCTCTCGGATATACTTTTTGCTTATAGCTGCCAATGTGTCCTACAGTCTATGGATTGAGAGCGAGCAGCCTTAACGAGGTAATTCATTGTAATTCGAATGTTATCGTGCACTTGAGGTGACCTTGGCGATCCTGATGGCAAAGTCCATAATCATATACTTTCGTTCCTATTCCAGTCTTTCCAAGTGTTGTGTTGTTTGTCCTTCACTTGCTGGTACGCGGGGTTTGTGTGTTTCTCCTAATGACTGGACCGTTTCTCTCCGGTGGTTGGTCATTCTAGGGTAATTAAATGTGATAAAAGGTATATCTAAGGCAAATATCGAGTTGTCTGATTCATTGTGGTTTGATGGTTAATTCTCCATCAAGCTCCAAATGCTCATGTCGTCATTAGAATTCTTCATTATAAGTGGGGATGGCAGGATTCAAATACTAGCATTTTGATGAGAAAGGACTGGCGTAAACATTGATGCGAACGAATACTCTTTCTTTATTTGCATACTAAGGGTATCCTAAACTTGAGGTTGTCTCATGTTTTCCACTTATCTATTATCAGTACGGATCTTTTGCTTCCCCATTTGTTTGGTTTATGGGTCCCTAAGTGTGAAGCTATTGTTTCTAATTGTAGGTTACTGATGACTATTCGTCGAGTTCTTTGAAAAGGTATAGTTAGTTGAGTAAACCCTTACATAACCATTCCTGCAGTCGGGGTGTCGGATTTTAAAACTTCATTAAACGCAAACGTTAACAGTACTTTAAGTCGTAATGTTGAGGAAAGATTGCCCTATGATCCGAAGAGGTGTTAAGAGGTTCCTGTGCATTGTCCTAGTCTTTCGTGAAAGCGTTGAAGCCTAATAACTTGATATCCAGTCGATCATCGTTACTCACAGGCCTACGGGGCAAGGCTTTGAGGGTTTGACGGGCAAAACATACGCGGAGTTTGATAAGGATGGTCAGCTCAGTCTTATTGTTTTAAGAGAAGGTGATCATAAGGTAGTGAATATGTAAGTGTTTAGCTAAGGATTTCAAATGGTATAAGCACAAGATGTAACTGGGGTTAAAATATCTTTGGGTGGACTCCCAAATTGTTCAAAGGCAAGGGGTCATAGTTTAAAGCAATCACTGTTGACTCAGGTTGAGAGGTCGGTTGACGCTCAGATGCGTTAAAGGAAAGAGATCAGCTGCTAATGAACATTACAGAGAGGTGGTTCCTGAGATCAATTTGTATGATATCAGACCTTGACAAAAGATACATTTAAGCACCGGGTAGCCAAACAAGATAATTATCTTAAAGTTACGTCTGCCTAACGTACTTCAATTCAAGCTTCTAAGTCAACTCCCCATGTTGGGATTTCAAGAGTTCACAAAATTGCTTTAGTCGAACATAGTATTGAGATTAGGGAAAAATGAATGGTGGTAAAGGATCTTGGCAATATCGAATGTTCAGAACTAAAGGGATGACATTGAGTCCATGAATAAGTAGTGAGTTCAGGGATGATGGCTTGAATTGAAGGACAATCAAATGTGAATTACCAATATGACAACTAGTATTCACATTTGAACTATGTTTAGATGACAACTATGACGAAATTCCTGATAGGATTGCCAATATGACATGGGTGTAGAAAGATTACCTATGAATGATACTGGGTAGCATTGTTGAGGACCAGTGTTAGTAGGAGGAAAGACAAGCAAAGAATTTTAACTGGGTATAAGAGTTGATACAAGGGTTTAGGAAAAGAAATTAATAAGGGTGAAGTTGCAGGATTTGAACGTGTTTTCCTCAAAACTTAGGCTACTCCTGGTGCCTTATCATCTAAGGGTTAGTCAACGTATCGGTGGTTTGATCGTCTATTGACTCTCTAAGAGAGTGTCGAGATTAGGGGTTATTTTCCTTCTTAATTGTCTTCATTTTTTTGTTGTTGAATATTATAGATTTTAGTTTGAGATTATGAGAAAACTTATGATTTTGAGATAGTTTATAAAGAATTTAACAACGAATACTTGCATTTCATTCAATACGTAACTGATACAAGGTTCTCAAAAAGCTCACACAATATACACACAATCTTCAAACAAGAGAAAAAGTACAGCGCCTAGCATACTAAAGCCTAAACAAACAAACGCGGATAAAAGTGGCGAATAGTTGCCTCGTGTTCCCAAGTCGATTCATAAATGCCGTAGCAGCGCCATTGCACTTCCACATGCCAGAAGCCCTCCAGCCCCATACGAGTCCTGTTGATTATGGCAACTGGTATTTTTTGGTACGTTTCTGGATTGTTAAAGTCGATTGTTGGGTTGCACGGGTTGATGATTCCTCTCCTATCCCTTGGTTTCTATATCTACATCAACTTTGCATCCATCTTATCCCCTAATAGCCTTTTGAATCCTAGTGGTACCTTCAGACGATAGGTGGTTTCATCACATCTCTCCAACACCCTTAGCGGACCCATGTACCTCGGAAAAGACTCAAGCTTTTTCCACTTTTACCTCCTTTCGGGGAATACTCTCGCATACACCCGTTCTCCGATACGATAGTCATTGCGGTAATCCTGGTGACTCCAATAAATTACTACGTCGTTGCTTCATCATCATCTTGCTCTAGTGGCAGCGCCTCTAGTGGATCATAAAAGAAGGCAATGGGTCGCTCCTCGTTCTCGTCGTCGTTTTCAAGTTCCTCCTCATCGTCTGCTTCGAAGTCTGCCTCATCCCCTACTACATCAAGTTCTTCATTTGCTTCTACTTCCTCGACCTCTTCTTCTCCTTGAGGTGGCCACTCGTCCGAAAACCTCCATGCTAGCGAAAACAAGTCTTCTGGGTCTTGCTCTTCAATGGGTTCCTCCTCAGGGTTTGAGTCCTCTGGTTCCGATGTTGTCCACGGTCCTCCAGCCGGTTCTGTGTCGGATGCCATCCTAAAGAAAGAAAAATAGGGAAAACCCTTAGGTAAATATTTTAAGTTGTTAAAATTATACATGTTAACTTAATAGTATAGACACTGAATAGAGTTTCTATGCTACAAAACTCGTAATCTCCCATTTCCCAAGGCCTGAAGGTTCACTAAACCTAGACTCTGATACCAATTGTAATGCCCTGTTCCTCAGGCACGTTAGGACGTATGTAACTATAAATAAGGGACATATTATAGCCGAACATTTATAATTACATATGATAATTAATACATAATTAACGGTTCAGAATTTATTCAAAATACTTAATGATTACAGTCATCCAGAAAATTTAACATAAGTTATAATATGTCCATGGAAATTTGAACAAAAGATCAAAAAAGAAAATATCCTACGTCTTCAAGCGGCTCTGTTGGGGTCTGCTAACTCCTGCCACTCTCCCTCTTCCACAAAATTCTTTCAATGAACCCGCCTTCTTCAAATAATTCTTCGTCTTTACCTGTGGCACGAATGCTATGAGCCGGAGCCTAGAAGGAAATTTCCTAAACCGTCTAACAAACTCACAACAAAATATCCTACAATACGTATTGTATAATACCCAATATAAATTTTAAGGGCAAATAGACAGACAATTTATCATATTCAACTAGGTAAGTAGATATAATAACAATTGTGTGAGTGCGTGATGCAGATGAATGCATTGCAGTTACACAACCCAACATACATCTTGAACAATATCTTGAATTCCACACTATGAATTATAGAGTAGACTTGATGGTATATTTATCACCTAACCCATCATGGCCTCGTTGCGAAAAGTAAACGCTCGGCTTGGCTACATGCCTCAACTGTTTTACTCAATGGCAACGGCGTAGGGGCTGGCCACCCAATTTTTATCAGCCACGCTTATACGGGCCAACTGTCCCACATTAAGGACTAGGATGCTCGTTAGGCATTAATCCAAAGTCTAATTAAAGTTAGTGGCGAACCCATGGTGCCTAATTCCCTTTTTATAATTAAAACCTCCAATTTCATTTCAAATATGGCAACCAGGGATGCCCTAAACCCAAAACCACAGAATAAATGATTTCCATATCACCCAACCCAATTTGAAAGGTAGAAAGACTTCAATAGCCTAAGATGCTATGTAGGAATGCTCATGACGTGCAATATGGTTCTCCTGTACAATTAATTATGGCGTGACATATAAACATGATATAGCACATGGTACAACAAGCTAAAGCATCAAGTACCAGCATGCGAAGCATAACCATAATTTATGCGACATAGAATCGATCTATTGGCATGAGTTCACTTTATCAAAATTATCATTTTCATATACCATCTACTCACAAAACTCATATAAAGTTCACATACTCAAGTTCCATGAAGTAGCACAGCATTCAAATACTTAGCAAATTTTTGGTAAACGTTCAGTTACTAGTTTTTAAGTTGCGACAGTGTTTTGAAGCACTTAGACATAGATTTAATTTCTAAAATTTTGACACCAATTAGATAACAATATAACCTACAACTTTCATGTTTAACACTAAGATCAGATCCTAGGGCAAAAAGCTCATTTATTTTATTTAACTAAAAACTATTCAGCACTTTATAGAGAAAAGTGCATAATTTAGGCCTCTTTTGGCCACGATTTTGGGACATCAATTCAAGGCAAATAGGTTTGATTGTCTGTGAAGTTTTAGTTTAAGTTGTCCCATACAAGTTTCATGTTTTTTGCTAGGGCAAGTTATTTGGAAAACGTTAGTGATTTTGGCCAATTTATAAAAAGGAATCAGTCAGCCTAAAAAGGGTCTGCATAATGTATTTTTAATAGAGAATACTCAAAATTTTTGGGGTATCATCCGAGGGTATTTTGGACTGATTTCTGTTCAATATTTATTTTAATGTGTTAGCTACATTTTTCATGTGTACCACATTTGGGTTGGGCTTCTAAAAACCTATGTTTTTCGTGTCATAAAAATGTGTGATTGAGAGGTCTGTCAGTCACTAAATCCCAACAGTGACTTTGAGAAGGGCTTTGACCTATCAAGACGTCATATTTGTTGCTCATGTTTTGTGGACTGAAAGAAAAATATGTCCTCTACAAGTTTTATGTTTTGACCCAAGCTCGGTTCTCACTATAGCTTAGGGGTTTTAGGTCTGTAACTCAGAGTGGTCAATATCTGACACTCTCTCGAAAAAATGACATATCTAGAGTTCTATCCAACGAAACCACTTCAAACTAATTTTGTATGAAAGAAAACTCAAATATCTAGGTTTGTCCAGAAAAATTACTTTAAGAACATTTTCCTATATTTAGTTATGATGTTTTAAAGTTTGTAGCCGAATCTTGATAAGCCCAGAAAATTAATCAGGTAACTTAAGTTTTTAATAAATTAGCTCATGCGGTATTCATTTTTGTTCTGTTTTCTTTGCATGCATGTTATAAACTCACATAAACCAAAACTCCAGAACATGTTTAAGCTGTAAAAATAAAAAATATACACATGCAAACACATACAAAGTTTGTTCATGCATAAACAGCCAATAAACTACTCCTACGACGTCTTTTTGAGTTATTCTTTATTTTATTTTCTTAGGGTTGATTATATAGATGGATTGAAGGCTATCTTATGGGAGAATATCAAAGAGTTTTATAAAATTTAATTACCTTGTTGGATGCTCAAAAGGTTGTAGGAGAATAGGACTTAGCTCTATAGCACCTCCTTTGATTCGTTACTCCTTTCTTCCTTCTCTCTTCATCTCTCCTTCTTCTTTGTAAACACTTAAAAATTTTTGGGTAGCTCTCTCTCACAACTCTCAGCCGAATGCATGAAGGGGAATGGTGTTTGGCATGTTGGTTTTTTTAGAAAAATAATAAAGGAGACTTAATTATTGTGTGTTAGAAAAATTTTGAATTTTCTAATTCCCTATCGGTTGCATGGGGTGGTGGGAGTTATTTGAGAGAGATATAAATCTGATTTTGTAGATGGGGTTTCAGTTGGGGTCTGTTTGGGAAGACCAAAAATAGTTTTTTCATTAATTATGGTTTAGATTGTATTTTGGTCTGATTTTGTGCAAGAAAACATATAAAATATTAATTTTATGTTTCATTTTGGTACCTAAACCTACCAAAACCTATTATATTAATGTATTTATAGTTAATTTAGTCTTTCCATGATTTATCATAATTTTGATAGCAATTAATTAAATAAGTGTAGGCTTTTAAGCTAAATTAAGATAGTTTAACTAAAATTAAAATTTTTACTTATTTACTATGTACAGTGTTAGGAATGTATACTGAAAAATCACGTTTTTTATGTATTTTATTCTAGATTCTTGGCATATTAATGAGAAACATTTGAGATGATTATGTATTCGTGGTTTCATTTTTATATATGTGATGAATGAATGCATAATCCGTATATTCTGTCCAATATTTGACTCGGTGCGTGCTACACGGAAGATTGGGTCAAAGGTTCTGACAAATTATACAGGTAGGCTCACAATCGTAATGGACCCGGACAATTCATTGGTACAATTGCAGTACATCGTTATAGTAGTCGGTCTTAGCTAGGTCGAACGGATCGAATTTAGGTTTTAGGAATTCGATGTTCGAGCTCGATGTGTTAGTACACTTGGAGTGTATTGAGCGGGATCA
>JAULJZ010032804.1:0-14985 GCA_032270985.1 Heliamphora pulchella
TCTTTCCATAATTGCAGAAACCTCTAATAGGTGTCTGTGTTCCACTAGAAGTCTAACTCATAATTACTCCCCAGGTCCCTACTGTATCCCTATATATATGTGGATAGGCTGAACCAGTTTTTAATGATTTTATATCATTATTATTATGATATTATTTTTGTCTTTCAAAACTTAAATATATCGGGGTTCTGCCAGTACAAGTTCTCGGAGGATCGTAGCCCATACTACGTTCGAGGATCGCGTAAGGGAATATAATAGAAGATCTGACTGGAGTTTCAACTCGGAATCAAGTCGTAGTTGAAGATTAGATTGACAAGATGTATTCTTCTAAATTAACTTTAGTTGCACGCGTTTATTTTTTATCGTTCGACGTCAAGATTTTTATCTTGAGCCCGTTTCAGCGTTTACTCGTCCAGTTATTTTTTTTTTTTCCGAAAATCGTTTACAAAAATAATGATTTTGACAGTATTGCCTCTAACACCAACACCCGTAAAAATAAGGCAAAAAAGGGTTTTACCTTAACATGGGATGATGGGATTGACGATGAAGAAACAAATGAGTGTGAGTTAGATGATGTGAAACCCTGACCCGTTTTCTTTTTCGGCGTTTTTCGATGCGCGTTTCGTGTTTTTGTGATAGTATGTTTTTATATGCTTTTGATGCATAATCGAGCTCAGATATGCATGCGAGCATGTCCCCGAGGGCCGTAGGGTGTTGCGGCGCGAACTTCAAAAAATTAAAAAAAATAGATATTTTGGAGGCCTATAAATATCTAGAGTTAGATATTTTTAAAAGATATTTTCAAAATTTATCCAGTAAGTTTTCCTTTTCTCTCTACCTTCTCTCTAACTTCTTAGGGGCCCAGGGCTCAGTTTTCAACTATCCAACAGCGGATCCTTGCTATTGGCACAGTGGGCTACGCATTCATTCCGACGTAATTCCATTCTGGCGAAGCTCGATTTTGCACGTGGTTGGAGGCATCGAGTTTTTAACTCACCGAGGTAGGATCCTAGACTCTCATGACTTATAAGGGTGCTACGTGTAATCCTGTATGTTTTTAACGGTTAGATTGCTGTAGATCTGATTTTATGTTCGAGTTGGGTTTTTGGGGTTAAAAACTATTTTTTGGCGATTTCAGTGGATGGAATCGGGTGTTGGGAGTTTCTTTTATGGTCTTGATGTTAGGCCTAGGCGTGTGGATGTCTGAAGGTGTTGGATGGGAGTTTAGAGGCTTCGAATCGGGGTTTAGAGGTTGAATCCCGTAGCTCAAAAATGGTTTCCGCCTCAGCCCAGTTGACTAGACCATGGGGTCAGTCGACTGGATCATAGTTCTTGAGGTTCGATCGACTAGATCGTGGGGGTCAGTCGACTGGACAGTGCTCCTGGGTGTTTTTGGCTTTTCCAGTGTGTTTTTAGTCGGCCGGTGGTTGGGGCCCAGTCGACTGAGGTGCTGGGTTGTGTGTTTATGGTTCTATGGTTGAGTTTTGGGGTTCGGTAGATCGTGTTGTGGTTTCGGGGATCGTGTAGTGGCCTCAAGTGTTTTTTTGGGTGCCGTCCTTGGGTGACGTGCATGATTTGATGTGGTGTTTGTTGGTGCACGATTAGGTGCATGGTGTTTATTCACCGTTGGGTTTGTGTTTGGCGCGTGTGGTCGTCGTGGGTTGTGATGGCTGTGTTGGGCGTGTTTAGGGCCTGTTGGTCTTTTGGAAAAAGGACGTTGGTTTGTGAAAATTGGGGTTTCATGGTTTCGGTGTTAGCCTTCGGCCTAGGCTTAGTTTTGTGGTTGGTAGTCCCGGTGTGTGGACGGATCGTTCTAGTTAATGGATGACGGGTGCATGGCATGCGATGTCGTGTCGAGTTATATGGCGGGTGGCGTCATGATGTGAAGCTATATATGGTTATGTGCATTTATAACTGTTTATTTATGTACGGATTACGTAAGGAAATTACGTGGTTTATGCTTTTAAAACTCATCATTTTATAGGGATATGTTTGTGGGCTCTTAGGACCAGATGCATGTGGTACATGTTGCACGGGTTGCATACGTGGTGTGTGTTACACGGGTTACGTGCGTTGCATGGGCGGTATGCACTAGTTGGGGCAGTGATCCTTTGGTGAAAGCCCGAGAATATGTTAGTTGGGGCAGTGGTCCTTTGGTGAAAGCTCGAGAATATGTTAGATGGGATAGTGGTCCTTCGGTGAAAGCCCGAGAATATGTTAGATGGGGCAGTGGTCCTTCGGTAAAAGCCCGAGAATATGTTAGATAGGGCAGTGGTCCTTTGATGAAAGCTCGAAAAGATCCTTGTGTTGTGTACGCAGAGTGGGTTCGCTACGGTCCCTCGGGTTGATTCCCATAAACGTGGTATTAGATGCTCTTCCATCAGTCGTGAAAATTCGTAAAGGGAGTCGGTTGCCTCTATGAATGGCGTTGTTGTTGTAGCTCTGTATAGAACTTGTCATTACCTAGCAGGCTATAAGTGGTTTAGGACTAGGGTTGTGATATTCTGGTATCCAACATTGAAAAAGGAGAGGGAGTTCCTGGGCTATAAAGGAAAAACCTTGGACCCTTACATTCAACGAGGCCTTTTCCCAGGTGGTAGAAACTCTAGCAGAACTCCGCAATTAAGCGTGCTTATGCTGGAGCAATGCTAGGATGGGTGACCCCCTGGGAAGAACAAAACTATGAGGGCTTTACCCAAAGCGGACAATATCATTGCCATGTGAAAGGTCGGGGTGTTACAGATGGTATCAGAGTCGACTCTCCTCAACTCCTAGTGTGGGCCCCTGCCGTCTCGCGTGACATGTGGGCGGGCTACTGAGTGGGCGGGTCGATAAGGACTGGCAGGCTACCGAAGCTGGCAGGCTACTGCACGGGAACGTGCAGCCTTAAGGGGGTGGATTGTGATATCCTGGTATCCCACATCGAAAAAGAAGAGGGAGTTCCTAGGCTATAAAGGAAAAACCTTGGACCCTTACATTCAACGAGGCCTTTTCTCATGTGGTAGAAACTCTAGCAGAATTCCACAGTTAAGCGTGCTTATGTTGGAGCAATGCTAGGATGGGTGACCCCCTAGGAAGAACAAAACCGTGAGGGCTTTGCTCAAAGCGGACAATATCGTTGACATGTGAAGGTCGAGGTGTTACATTTAATATCGCCTTGAACCCTTACATTCAACGAGGCCTTTTCCCAGGTGGTAGAAACTCTAGCAGAACTCCGCAGTTAAGCGTGTTTACGCTGGAGCAATGCTAGGATGGGTGACCCCCTGGGAAGAACAAAATCGTGAGGGCTTTGTCCAAAGCGGACAATATCGTTGCCATGTTAAGGGTCGGGGTGTTACAAGGGTAATAGGCAGGAGCCTATAGTTGTTACCTTTATCTGTGTTTTTACTGTTTTTCCTTAACTGTGGCATGATATCTGTTAGGATGATATGCATAGTTTCAAGGATGGAATGTGATCTTAAACACAGTGCGTGTGACTCTGAAGGACGGGAACGAGGTTCTGGAGAGATATGTGTTGGGTGTTTTGCTCATAGCTTGTTGGGCGTAGTGCATGGATTGCTTGAGTTAGCTTGTTGGGGCTTGTGAGCCAGTTTAGATATAAGTTCATGTGTTACATATATATCAGTTATCTTTGGGGTTCGTGTGAGCCATGTTTTCAACTGTTTTAAGGCTTGAAAGAGAGTCAAAAAAACTACACCTGATTTTCCTAGCATGTTTAGCTTATATTGCATATGCAGTCTAGTTTCTGCTGATCTTTGGCTCACGGTGTGGGATTTGAAATATTTTTCCGGTACTGATTACGCAAGTTGATCCGGGGTTACTGGAGGGGTGAAAGAGCTGTAGTCTTCATTTTTGCTAGTTTGAACATGTATGCTATAACATGTTTTCTGGCGTTGAGGGCGTGTAATGTAAGCCGTTTGGCGATTATATACAATGCATGTATGCTTCATTTTGAGAGTGTATTCTCGGGTTACGTGCTATCTTGGTTGTTTATCGGTGTTTCACGTGGCTCTGAGTTTGGGGCGTGACAGCTTGGTATCAAAGCTCTGGGTTCGAATACCTAAGAGCCGTGGAAAGAGGGTGTATCCTGTATGAGGTTGATTGCGTGTGCTTGACTGCATGTGTTTAGATGTTTTGATGACATGAACGTGATAGCATGCGGGTTGTATGTGAATGGTGTGTATATGTAAGTGTGTATATGTGAGCATGGGGGTTGAACTGTGGGATTGATTAGTCCTGCCCTTTGGCGTTTGGATTAACAAACTTGGGAGTCAAGTTAGAAATGTGTTCAGCTGACATAATTTCTAGCAGGGAATCTGAATAGGTTATCTAGATTGAGGCGTCATTCTTGTCGGTTCTTCTCGGGATATGGGGTTTTGTTTAGCATGAACCTATGTGGCTATGTGTTAACATGCTTATGTGGTTAGCATTTATGTTCATGCTATGTGCTGCGTCTTATGTTCTGTCAGTTTCTTATAGACACGATGTCCACGCAGGGAGGACGAGGCCGTGGTTCGTGGCCATGGTTTTGGCCGAAGGGACATTCCAGTCCCAGATATTGGGGATGCTAATGCACCCTAAGGACCTATTAATGGAGATCTATTGCGTGAGATAGTCGACTCCATCCGGCAGCTGGTTGAGGCCTTTATGGGGAGCGAGAGTGTACCTGAACCGAGGGCGACGGTCGTAATGCGCAAGTTCCGACGTCTAGACCCTCCTTCCTTTTCTAGGGATCCCAACCCCACGGAAGCCACTGAATGGCTAGAGCTAGTCACCAGGATCTTGGACATGTTGCAGATTGAGGAGGACGTGTTGTGGGTTTCTTTTGCTTCCTTCCAGCTGAGGTGGAGTGCTCACATGTGGTGGAGGTTTGTCAGGACTACAGTCAAAGGCACTTGGGAGGCATTCAGGAAGGTATTTCTAAAGAAATACTTTCCTGCAACTTTGAGGGATCGGTACAGAGAGGACTTCCTTTTCCTGACTCAGGGGACGATGACAGTAGTCGAGTATGAGGCTGAGTTTACTAGTTTATCCCGATTTGCACAAGAGATTGTGCCCACTGACGAATTCTGGGCGAAGAGGTTTGAGAGGGGTTTGAGGCCCGCTATCAGAGATCGAGTGGCAGCATTTAGGATGCTTGTTTTTACAGAGTTGGTGGAGACCGCCATGAAGGTGGAAGATACTTTGAACGAGACGTGCCGAGACAAAGACAGTAGGAGTCAGTAGGACGGGGGAAGTGCACAGTCCCGGGGACGCAATGATAAGCTTCAACGGACGTCTGGTCCGAGTTCGTATCCAGCGGGGTTGTATAAGCCACAGTCTTTAGCATCTTCACCTCCCGTAGTCTCAACGGGAAGGCCAGAGCAGTATGAGTTCTGTTGCTTCCGATGCAGGCAGCCCGGACATCGTGTAATGGATTGCCCTCAGCGAAAGCAGTCCCAAGGTTCGATATCGATTCAATCACAGGACAGGGAGTCACAGATTTGTTATGGATGTGGCCAGCCTAAACATATTCGTAGGGATTGTTTCTAGAGGGAGAGTGTGCCGAGTATAGCGGGCACGCCAGAGGGTTCATTTGTGCAGGATCGACAGCAGCATCCTGTAGGTCAGACTTCCCGAGCGACAGATAGGGGAACTTCAGTTCAGTTGGTATGACAACCGGCAACACCAGGCTATGGCGGACAGGGCAGAGCGACATTGCCACGGGCGTATGCAATTATAGCTCCCAGCGCTTCTAGAGTGCCAGTTGTGCCATATGATGTAGATATGCTTTCAGCGAGCATAGATACTTTCTGAGTATGCAAGCCTTGGGCTAGATTCTTCATCATATCTGTTTGGCAGTTGATGATGGATTCCATGGGCGATGTGTTGCGTTGAGGTAGTGGTTGGTGACGATGTGAGGTTGGGGTGAGTTGTAAATCCCGTGCCTTTGAAATAGCTAGCTATTGGTTAGGATGCCTGACCTTGTTTGACTATATCCTAGGAATAGTTTGGCTAACCATTTCGTATGCTTGTGTCGATTACGATCGACGGTTTGTTATTTTGACCTTGGGCTAAATTTCGGGGACAAAATTCCTTTATGGGGGTAGAGTTGTGAGACCTTGACACATTTTTTTCACGTTTTTTGACGCGCGTTTCGTGTTTATGTACTAGTATATTTTTATATACTTTTGATGCATGATTGGGGTTAGATATGTATGCGGGCAGGTTCCCAGGGGTCGTGAGGTGTTGCGGCGCGAATTTTAAAAAATTTCAAAAAAAAGATATTTTGGAGGCCTATAAATATCTGGAGTTTGATATTTTCAAAAGATATTTTCAAAACTTCTCCAGTAAGTTTTCTTTTTCTCTCTGCCTTCTTTCTAACTTCTCGGGGGCCCAGGGCTCAGTTTTCAACGATCCAACAGCGGATCCTTGCTATTGGTACGGTGGGCTACGCATTCATCCGGACATAATTCCATTCTGACGAAGCTCGATTTTGCACGTGATTGGAGGCGTCTAGTTTTCAACTCACCGAGGTAGGATCCTAGACTCTCATGTCTTATAAGGGTGCTACATGTAATCATGTGTGTTTTTAACGGTTAGATTGTCGTAGATCTGATTTTATGTTCAAGTTGGGTTTTGGGGGTTAAAAACCATTTTCTGTCAATTTCGGAGGATGGAATCGGGTGTCAAGAGTTTCTTTCGTGGTCTTGGTGTTAGGCCTAGGCGTGTGGATGTCCAAGGTTGTCGGATGGGAGTTTGGAGGCTTCGAATCAGGGTTTAGAGGTTGAAACCCGTAGCTCAAAAATGATTTTCGCCTCAGCCCAGTCAACTGGACTGTGGGGTCAGTCGACTGGATCATAGTTCTTGAGGTTCAGTCGACTGGACCATGGGGGTCTGTCGATTGGACAGTGCTCCTAGGCATTTTTGGCTTTTCCAGTGTGTTTTCAGTCGACTGAGGTGCCAGGTTGTGTGTTTGTGGTTCTGTGGTAGAGTTTTGGGGGTCGATTGATCGTGTTGTGGTTTTGGGGGTCGTGTAGTGGCCTCGGGTGTTTATTTGGGTGCCGTCCTTGGGTGACGTGCATAGTTTGATGAGGTATTTGTTGGTGCACGGTTAGGTACATGGTGTTTATTCACCGTTGGGTTTATGTTGGGCGCGTGTGATCGTCGTGGGTGGTGATGGCCATGTTAGGCGTGTTTAGGGCCCGTGTGTCTTTTGGGAAAAAGACATTGGTTTGTGAAAATTGGGGTTTTATGGTTTTGGTGTTGGCGTCCAGTCTAGGCTTAGTTTTGTGGTTGGTTATCCCTTTGTGTGGACGGGTCGTTCGGGTTAACGGATGACGGGAGCGTGGAATGCGATGTCGTGTTGAGTTATATGGCGGGCGACGTATGATGGGAAGCTCTATATGGTTATGTTCATTTACAACTGTTTATTTATGCACGGATTACGTAAGGGAATTACGTGGTTTATGCTTTTAAAACTCAACGTTTTATAGGCTCTAAGGAGCGGATGCATGTGGTGCATATTGTATGGGTGGTATGTGCTAGTTGGGGCAGTGGTCCTTCAGTGAATGCCCGAGAATATGTTAGTTGGGGTAGTGGTCCTTCGCTGAAAGCCCGAGAATATGTTAGATCGGTGAAAGCCCGAGAATATGTTAGATGGGGCAGTGGTCCTTCGGTGAAAGCTCGAGAAGATCCTTGTGTTGTGTGTACAACGTGGGTTCACTACGGTCCCCCGGGTTGATTCCCGTAAACGTGGTATTAGATGCTCTTCCATCGGTTGTGGAAATTCATAAAGGGAGTCAGTTGCTTCCGTGAATGGCGTTGTTGTTGTAGCTTCGTATAGAACTTGTCATTACCTAGCAGGCCTTAAGTGGTTCAGGACTAGGGTAATGGACAGGAGTCTGTAGTTGTTACCTTTATCTGTGTTTTTAATTCTTTTCCTTAACTGTGGCATGATATTTGTTAGGATGATATGCATAGTTTCAAGGATGGAACGTGATCTTAAAGACAATGCGTGTGACTCTCAAGGATGGGAACGAGGTCCTGGAGAGAAATGTGTTGGGTATGTTACTCATAGTGGGTTGGGTGTGTTGCTCATAGTGCATGGATTGCATGAGTTAGCTTGTTAGGGCTTGTGAGCCGGTTTAGATATATGTTCATGTGTTGCATATATATCTGTTATCTTTGGGGTTCGTGTGAGCCATGTTTTCAACTGTTTTAAGGCTTGAAAGACAGTCAAAAAAATTACACCTCGTTTTTCTAGCATGTTTAGCTTATATTGCATGAGTTGTCTAGTTTCTGCTGAGTTTTGGCTCACTGTGTGGGATTTGAAATGTTTTTTAGGTACCGCTCACGCAGGTTGATCCGGGGTTGCTGGAGGGGTGGAAGTGCTCTAGTCTTTCTTTTTGCTAGTTTGAACATGTATGCTATAACATGTTTTTCGGCATTGGGGCCGTGTAACGTAAGCCATTTGGTGATTATATACAATGCATGTATGGTTCATTTTGAGAGTGTATTCTCGGGTTGGGTGCTATCTTGGTTGTTTATCGGTGTTTCACATGACCCGGAGTTTGGGGCGTGACAGATGATAAGGTTGATAAATCCAACTTTGCTGACTTAGTAGCCACCATAGGACCTTCTGACCACCCTAATTCTCCCATTGATAGTGACTCCTCTCATGTGAGTTGTGCGTTAGATGAATCCCTAGCCAATGAGTCCCTTGATGAAACTAGCGAAGAGGATGAGGCTAATGATGAAGATGACATTGAATCCATTTGTGAAGCTTGTGATGAACTTGTCAAGGAGTGTCTTAAACTCAAGAAAGATAAACTAAAAATCAAGGTGAAGTTTAGAACCCTAGAAAAGGAAATGAACTCTCTTAAAAGTGAAGTGAGTGAGAAGACCATTGAAATTGAAAATCTCAAGACCCACAAAGTGAACTTGTCTGATAAGTTTGCTCACATTGAGAAAAAAGAATTGAATACCTCAGTGAATTAACAGTCGTTAAGTCTAGGATTCATGACCTTGAGAAAGACCTCTCTAAATCTAGTTCCACGATGAAGAGAAGTGAAGCGCCTTCTCGAATCACTTAGTTATCGTCCTCCTTTAGAGATAAGAGCGGTCTAGGGTATTTAGACCTCCCATCCTTGAAACCTAAGACTACGAGTGATCCTAAGAAAGCTGTGTTCATCAGTGCTTCCAGTTATCTTCTATCTCTAGCTACTCAAAGTGAAAAGGTCAAGAGGGTCAAACATGTTCAAAAGAAAAGGGGTGTTCCTATCTGTCACCACTGTGGTGTCCAAGGTCACATAAGATCGAATTGCTATCGCCTAAAAAGAAAGATTGCCAAGGAAAGTTCTAAGGGTCTACCTACTGTTGGGAGACCTATAAGACAAACTCAAGCTAGACGTGTGAATAAACAATATGATATCCTTAAGCACCTAAGTGATTTAGCCGCTCAATCTTCCTATCTTGTCACTGAAATAGACAAGTTATCCTTGGCTATGGGGAGCACCTTCAAGGTCCCTAGCAGAATGAATCATGATCAAGCTAGTAACTTGAACCTGAGTAATAAGTTAAAAGAAGCTAAGAACTCCTCTAATACTTCCATGTGGTACCTAGATAGTGAGTGTTCGAGACATATGACTGGGAACAAATCCTTATTTGTCTCTTTTGAAGAATACCGTAGGGGGTATGTCACTTTTGAGGATGGAAACAAAGAAAAGATCATAGGAAAAGGCGTGATCATGTCTAATGGCCTTCCTAAATTAGAAGATGTGCTCTATGTGGAGGGATTGAAGGCTAACCTCTTGAGCACAGGACAATTTTGTAATAATTCTCATAATGTTCAATTCAATCAAAATGGATGCTCTATCATTGATTCTTCTGGTGTTTGCATTATTAAGGGTGGTAGATCTTCCGACAATTGATATTGTATAATGCCTAAATCCGATAATGTTTGCAATAGGTTCTTCTTGATGAGGTTGACATGTGGTACCAAAGATTGAGTCACATTAACTTTGTTGATTTGTCTAAAATAACTGGAAGGGAACTCATAAAAGAGATTCCCAAATTGGCCAGTGGTAAGGGCCGTATTTGTGGTAACTGTTTAAAAGGAAAACCTGCTCACATAGAAAGACAAATCTTGTTGCCACCACAAGACCTCTCAAACTCTTGCATATGGATTTAATGGGTCCCTCTAGAACCAAAAGCCTAGGAGGTAAAAAGAATATTCTCGTTATTGTTGATGATTATTCTCGCTTTACCTGGGTAGGATTCTTGATGGAAAAGTCAGACACCTTTGGTTGTTTCAAAATCATTTGCCAAAAATTTCAAAATGAAAAGGGTTACTCCATAACTTGTGTGAGAAGTGACCATAGAAGGGAGTTTGAAAACTCTGATGTTGAACAATTCTGTGGCGATAGAGGTATCAAATATGAATTATCTGCACCCCGGACCCCCCAAACAAAATGGGGTCGTGGAAAGAAAAAATAGAACCTTACAAGAAATGACAAGTCATATTGCATTCCAAGAGAGTCCCTAAAAATCATTGGGCTGAAGCTATTAACATCGCTTGCTACACCATAAATAGAGTCTATCTCAGGTCTGGGACCTCTTATACTCCATATGAGATTTGGAATGGAAAGAAACCTGGTGTCAAATATTTCAGAGTCTTTGAAAGTAAATGTCACATCCTTAGGGATAGTGAGTCCGTAGAAAAATTTGACTCTAGAAGCGATGAAGGGATCTTTCTAGGTTACTCAACCAATAGTAGGGCCTATAGGGTGTTTAAAATGAGAATCTCGACTCTGGTAGAGTCTGCGAATGTTATGGTAGATGATACCACGGTTGATGATTTGAGCACCACCGATAACGAGGAAGTATGGCATGTTTTTTAGAGGGAGTGTTCTAGCTCTCCAAATGAGTCTAATCTTGACTCATCTTATGATGAACCTTGCTTAAAGAATGAGGGTGTTGAAGAGTCTGTGACAAGAGATCAAGTCCCTCAAGTTGAGGAACATTCTACATCCACCAAAAAACCATTTGCTAGGGTTAAATTAAATCATCCCATTGACCTTGTTATTGAAAATCCTAGGGATGGCATGTTGACTAGAAGAAAAGCACACAATGAAAATGAAATCACCTATGTGTGCTACACTTCCCTCACTAAATCTGAAAGGATAGAAGAAGCTCTTGGTGATAAAAATTGGATCAATGCCATGCAAGAAGAGCTTCAACAATTTGATAGGAATGAAGTTTGGTATCTAGTCTTATGGCCTAGTAACAACAATGTCATTGGAACAAAATGGATCTTTAAAAGCAAACGTGGTGAAAATGATATTGTTGTTAGAAACAAGGCTAGACTTGTTGCCCAAGGGTATTCTCAAATTGAAGGGATTGATTTCGATGAGACCATTGCACCAGTTGCTCGTCTTGAGTCCATTCAACCCCTATTTGTTCTAGCATGTTGCCTTCGCTTCAAACTATATCAAATGGACGTTAAAAGTGCATTTCTCAATGGAGGCATTAAAGAAGAAGTCTATGTTGCGCAACCAAAAGGGTTTGAAGACCCTCATAATCCCAATCATGTTTATAAGCTCAGAAAGGCTCTCTATGACCATAAGCAAGCCCTTCAGGCTTGGTACGAAAGGCTCACGGATCATCTTTTAAATTCTGGCTTTGTTCGAGGGGGAGCCGATTGAACCCTCTTCCTAAAGAAAATTGAGGATGATTTGCTCACTACTCAAATTTATGTTAATAACATTGTATTTGGCTCCACCTATGGTTGTTACTCTTATTGCTTCAATACTGAAATGAGCCATGAATTTCAAATAAGTCTTGTTGGCGACCTAAGTCATTTCTTGGGTTTTCATGTGAAACAAATGAAAAATAGGATTTTTATATCTCAATCTGTATAGTCTCATGACCATGTTAAGAAGTTTGGCTTAGAATTTGCCAAGGTAGCCCGCACTCCTATGAGCACTAGCATACTCGAAAAAGACTCAGATGAGAAGGATGTCGATCCTACCCTATATCGTAGCATGTGTTAGGGTTGGTATACTGAAAACTGTGTTTTTAGTATTTAATTTTATTTTAATAAAATTAATTTTCTTTTTTATGAGAATCTTTATGAACAATGTATGTGTATCATTTATTTGATATGCATGGATGTCTAATATTCTGTATAGTATTTAATCCGGTGCGTAAAGTACGGCTTGCACACAGAAGATCAAATTTTAGGTTCTTGCAGAACATAAGTTTTATGTTCACAGTTTAGATGAAAATAGACATACCATCGGTACGACTGTAATACAAAGTTTTAGTAGGCCTGTCTTGGTTACGGAGAATAGATAATAACATCGTTTATTATTCCAACTCTCTGTGTTAGTACACTTTGTGTGTATTGAACAGGATATTTGGGATAATTAATTTTGTACTGACTATATAAATTAATTCACACTCTAAGGTTATTATGAATAATACTTATCCTCTTAATCCTAAAATAGTTATTGATTTGCATATATTTAATATTCGTTATTTTAATTCATTAGATGGTGCAATCTTATATGCGTCTATATTCTTGGTGAGATGGATAGCGGTATTATTTATATGGTAAATATTAATTATTGACGGAATCCACGTCCCGAAGATCAGGATTGACGATACCTCCTTAAGGATGCTTATAAGTTTTGACGGGGCCAAACTCTGCAGGTGGATTTAATTATCCGGTGGTCAAATAAGTTAAGCGAAAGGGCTTAAGAAATATCAAGATGCCGATTAAATTAAATTGTCAGTAATTAAATTTAATTGGCGGGTATCGAAAATCCTAACGTGGGGAGAAATGGTAAGTATTTAATAACAAGAGCTTAATGCAAGAAAGTCTTGATATTTTGGGTTAGAGTGCAATTATAGTTCTTTAGTGGTGTGAACTGTAATTCAGTATTTTATAAAAATTACAGAAATCGTTGCATGTCTTTCCATAATTACAGAAACCTCTAGTAGGTGTCTGTATTCTACTGGAAGTTTAACTCATAATTACTCTCCAGGTCCCTACTGTAGCCCTATATATATACGGGTAGGCTGAACCATTTTTTGATAAATTTTATATCATTATTATTATGGTATTATTTTTGTCTTTCAAGACTTAAATATATTGGGGTTCTGTCGATACGAGTTCTCAGAAGATCGTAGCCCACACTACGTTCGAGGATCGTGTAAGAGAATACAGTAGAAAATCTAACTGGAGTTTCAACTCATAATCAAGTCATAGTTAAAGATTATATGTACAAGAGGTATTCTTCTAAATTAACTTTGGTTGCACAGGTTTATTTTTGATCGTTCGACGTCAAAATTTTTATCTGGAGTCCGTTTCGGAGTTTGCCCGTTTAGTTAATTTTTTATCGAAAATTATTTTACAAAAATAATGATCTTGGCAGTATTGCCTCCAACAAATTGGTATCAAGCCATTTTATTTTTTATTTGCGGTTATCAGGGCCAGGCAGTTTTAGAACTGTTGCTAACTTTATTTTGCAGGTGTTCTAATCCCGATTTTATAATCATCATTTTTTTCATGTTTGATTGAATAGTTTTAAAGAATGATGATTATATTTTTTTAATCACAGGGGTTGACCGTGATAAATCAAATGTGAGCCTTCGGAACATAGGATTGATGTAATAGCTAGTTTTTTATTTTTAAATATCGGTTTACATTATTTAAGAATAGATTAAACATGTCCAAGAACACGAAGAACGGAGGCGGCACCGGCGGTGGTTCGGATTTTTACGGGCCACAAATCGCGGTAAGTTTTAATGGTTTTAAACGGTTTTTTTTCGGTGAGTTTTTCTGCAGTATTTATGTATAAAAAATAGCTTAAAAAAATAAGTCAAAAACAGTAAGAAAAAATCACCAAAACAGCCCGGTTCCGGCGGCTTTGCCGGCAGTGGTTCGGCGGCAATTTTTATTATATTTTAGGCTATTTTTTGGTCTATTTTTTGGGAAGTTTTTTTAACATAAAATATTAATAAAACATACCTTAAAATACTATCAAAAATAAAAAAAATTGGGTCAAACAATGCATTAAAAAAGAAAACAATAGTAGCGTTTTTTTTTCTGGTGGCGGTGGCCCTATAGCAGCAGCTTTGAGGCAGTTTTCCAACAGTTTTTTGGGCTATTTTTGAGAATAATTTTTTACACAAAGATAGTACTTTTTGAGAGCTTTCTTTTAATATAAAGTACGTTGAAAATAGAGTTCGGATAAGGCCGGAACGGCCTCGGGAAGTTGGCTGTAAAAGTTGGTGGCGCTGGGGAGCGGCAGTAGTCCATTTCAGGAGATTTTCTGGCAGTTTCCTAAGCTGTTTTCAAGTAGATGTTTTTATAAAAATATTAGTACATTTCGAGAGTTTTCTTTTGATATAAAGGATGTCAAAAATCGAGTTCGGGAAGAGGTCAAAAAAGCCTCGGGAAGTTGGCAGCACAATGTTGTGGCGGGCAGCAACATTTTTGAGGTTCGGGCCATTTTTTTGGCCATTTTTCGAGCATTTTTCCAACAAATTTTTTGACAAAAAAATATCATATTTCGAGAGCTTTCCAACGATATAAAGCTCGTTAAAAATGGAGTTCGGATGAGCCGACAGTGCCTGAAGGCGCGCGAGGCAGCACCGGCGGTGGCTAGTGGTGGTCCGACTACTTTCTCTCTCCCGGCGCTGGTTTAATGTATATTCTGATATTTACGAGACTGATATGATATATATTGATATATCAGATAGTATCAAGGTGTTCTGTTGCAAACTGGACACAGGAAGCTGATTCAGAACTGGATTATTGCAGCTTATCTTTTAACAAGAGACTAAAACTCTTTAGAGTTTTAGATGGATCATAAAACTGGATATTTATATTTATCTTACATTTAATTCTTTATTAACTGCGTGGATGATATTTATTGATTTTATTTATCCTGTTAATTTAATTAATTTGAATATTCAGTTTTAATTAAAATATTTTGT
>JAULJZ010032815.1:0-14985 GCA_032270985.1 Heliamphora pulchella
CTTTAACTAGCGGAAGTACACATTTCAAACAATACTTAATTGCTTGCCAAAACTTTCCATCAAACACAATCTCTTGAACTTTGATGCCATTACTCTTCTTGGAATGTGAGCTTTTAGCCCACTCTTCGGAAGCGAACATGGCTCTAAGTCCAATTTTTTGAATTAACATTCTTCTCAAAGTGAGGTAAGAAGTGGCAAATCTTGTCACGGCCGGCCTTGCTAATTTACGATTTTTTGTGTGTATTTCCTCATCAAATTAAGAACTCATGAATGGCGATAAATGAAAACGGTAATCATTCTTACTTTAGTAATTGTGTCATTATGCACCAATAGGTCACTAATATGTTTAAACATCAAATCAATGCAATGGGCCGCACATGAAGACCAAAAAAGTTTTTTCCTCTTTTCCAGTAAAAACTCACCGGCAAGAACATAAGCGGACGCACTATCCGTCACTACTTGCACCACATTTTCTTCACCAATTTCTTCCACAAAAGAATCAAGTAACTCAAATAAATTACGAACATCCTTAATAATTAAAGAGGTGTCCACTGATTTTAAAAAAATCGTCCCCATTAGACTATTAACAAGAAAATTAGTGATAGACCGCCCCTTCCCATCTTGCCACCCATCCGACATTAATGTATAACCGGTTTTTTTCCACTCACTTCTATGCTTCTCTAATCTAACATTCATAGTATCAACTTCTTTCTTCAAGAAAGAGACTCTAACCTCATAGTATGAATGAGGTTTTAAGCCTTTACCATATTCGCCAACCGATTGTATCATAATGTGAAACCATGGGCTTTTAACCAAATGAAATGGCAAAGCATTTGCATACAAGAATCTACATATATCAAGAAATGGTTTTGTTCTATCCTTTACTATAGAGTTCAAAGTGACTTGTTTTCCCTTTCCTTTGCTCACAAATTTAATTTGTCCTCTTTAAATTTACAACTTTCTTCCTCTTCAAAACACTCCACAACATCATCATCAACACTATTTCTTTGTTTCAAGTCTTGTAACAAATTTGAAAACATTTTAACTTTTTTCGGACATTTTGCACAAACCGCAACACTTTTACGAATACGAGCTAGGTGGTGTTTTATTCAAATTACACCACCCGAATATTCATTACCACAATAATTACACCTCAATTTTAATCTAGTGTTATCAACACCATCATCATCCAGTTGATCATTAACACGTACACAATGATCCCAAGTAATGTCGATAACTTTTCTACTGCTTTTCCTTTTAGGAGGCATAATTTCAATATCCAAAACAATTAAAAAGAATAACTCCCAATTCCCAAAAGCAACACAACAGTCCAAGAAGGCAAGAATACCAAAATGCAAACGGCCAAATAGAGCACAATGACAAAAAGCTAGAAATCCAAACCTTCAAACAGCCAAACAGAGGAAACAGAGAAATCAAAGATGAACAGTCGACGCAAGTGCAACCAAGATCGAAGATGAACAGTCGGCGAAGTCAAAATCGAAGACGAACATAGGCGTTGAAGTTGAACTTAGAACAAACCCTAGGCGTCGACTGTTCTCTTCTTCGTCTTCGTCTCTTCGATGCGTAGAGCCAGAGACAGCGCAAAGTCGTCTCTTCGAAATTCAAACAAGACAAACCCTAGGCGTCGTCTTCGTCTTCGATTCGCAGCTAGGAGAGGAAACAAAGACGTCGAAGTGAGGAGATGTGAGAAATACAAACAGTATACGCCAAGGATTCATTAAACGATAAGTTTTCTAACAAATTAAAAATCGCATGATACAGTGCGTATTGCGTTTCTGCTATACAAGCTTACGATTTGAAGATGAATCCTACGATTTTCGTACCAGAATGATATGCTATGCGATTTGTATAGGTTTTGTTGTGATGCGATACGTGTCGTACGATACGTATCGCATATCGTACGATTTCTATAACACTGATCCCACCACATAAGGCACAAAGCACAATGTGCAAACCACAAATTGGAAAAAGGAAATAAGCAAGATGCTTTAGAATCTTTAACATGGCTTAATAAGGCTCTATTAGTACAACTAAAATATAATACATCGAATGAAGTTCTTGTGATTTCCTTTTGTGCTACTTCAGTACCTGTACTTACAATTCTTGCACATAAGGCAGTGCACATGTGCCTTAAGTCACTATTTTCCATTGTGATTTCTGACAAAATCAGACAAAAGGTTGAAAATCAATCTTCAGAGCTTTATGTGTGTAAGATACGCAAAATAGGACAATATTATGTGACATTTGTCCTATATATCTCCTAACCTTCAATCCACAAATGAAATGATGATCCAACCTTCAATCTCGATTGAAATGATCTGGCCCTTCAATTCAGTTCAAGAAAGTTGCATTCAAATTTACTTTTTTCTCAAACAATTAACTCCTCGCATGTTACATTTAGCATTTATTATTGCGAATGCTGCAGGCACAAGTAATTAGCTGCTTGAAGATACAAAGAACAATTTGACACAAAGGTCAAACCAAATATATTCCTAGACAGCTGGAATAATTTACCCATAATAATACCAAACTTCTGAACAAGGAAACCATTCTCGATCTTTAATCTAAAACTACGTCAAAATGTTGAGTCTTCGAGTGAAAGAATAAAAAGTCATCAGGAATCAACACACACACACACACATATACCCAAATCCCCAATTCTGTTTACCACACACTAAGCAGAACAATGTACTGAAAGAAATAGAAACAACTTAAAAGATATATGCTTTCTAGGGCGTAATACACGAATAGCGCTGAAATCAAGCCACTAACTGAAAACATACGAAAACTGGGAACGATCAGTAACCCTTGTGCTGACGACTGATGAGAAATTTGGTCACCTAAATTTCAGATAGCGAAACAACAATAGAAATAAAATCTAAATCGAAGGACCCAAAAAGGCGTACGTAACAAAAACGTAAAGAAAGAAAAAAAGAAGAAAATGAGTCGATATATACATAGAAACAGGGGGGAGAGAGAGAGAGAGAGAGAGAGAGCGATTACATTGTAGGGGAATCAGAGGGAACTGCTGCGAGAGCAGCTTCTTTCTCGGAAGCCATGAATGGCTGCCGATGGAGATGATGAGCACGAGGAAGAGAGTGGGAGGGAGAGAGAGACAAGTGAAAAATCAATACATCGATCCGGCTGTTACTGCAAGTGATGGGGTTTCTAATAGTAGCAGCCCCCCTGTAGATGCCAAGTCGCTCCTTCCGCTACCCGTCATGTTTTTTTTTTCCCCCGTGCAAAGGAGCAATTGGGGAATTACACGAGGGCAGAGCTCTCTGTCCCAAGGGAAGTTGACACGTTCCATCGGATTTGGGCGTAACATTATTGGGATTCCTGGATAAGTGTTTCATTTTACTCGTCAATCCACTTGGCCGAAGTTTATCCTTGGCCGAAGTTTATCCGGCCTGTTAGACTAAAGTACAGCTCAAACCCAATTTTTGAATTTGCTGAGTATGTTCGAATAGTGTTCTTATCGGGCGGCTATAAAAATTAAAGTCCAATATGCTTAAAACCCAACCCGAGAGCCTGATTCCAAAAAGCCCTTCGCCTTAAAAACCTCACTCAGAGCAGCTTCAACCTCCCTTGACATCATGTCTTTTTTGCCAAATTGGCGAGAAATCTACAAAATTTAAGCTCCAACCGGCTCGCTATCCAACTTATCATTTTAAGGTGGCCATGAATAGCTCTCCATTTCTGACGAGCTCGGAAAAATTTTGGAGAGGCATCTCAACGGAAATTTTTTTTTTAAAATCACTGCATACAATGGCTCCGATGATTTGTGTTCAAATTTTTAAAAAAAAATATTCTATAAAGCTATGTATTTGATTATCTATTTTGGATATTGCTTTGATTTGTTGAAATTTCTCCCGGTAATTTGTCAAAATTTCTAGATTCTCGACCTCTCTCTTGGGCTATCCTTGGTGATTTGTTGAAATTCTTCTGGGTCTCTTGCCGATTGGTTGGTTTCTTGGTGAGATTTGCTGAAAATTTTACTCAATTTGTTGGTTTGATGTTGGATTTGTTGAGATTCGCTTGTTCGTTCTTCGCATTTTTCGCTTCCACTGTTCCTCGCTTTTTCTGTTCTTCATAGTTTATCTTCCAATTCCATTAGATAATTTTTGTTAGATTCATTAATTGGTAGATCTAATCAGATTCTTTTTTGTTTTTAACCCATGTTTTGGTTATCCAAATTCGATTGGGAAAATTGGACTCAAACTCTTCTACAACTATCTCAGCCCAAATATATATATACACACACACACAACACACACACATATACTAGAAAGATAGAGCACATATAGGAAAAAACTATTAATATTATTAAACTTTGTTTCAAACTTTGAACTTTGGAATACTTACAACCTTTGGGTAGAAGACTGAAGGAAAATATTACAGAGGGGATAGGATGTTTGAAAGAGAAAGAGAATTGGATTTAGATGTTTTGCCTAATAAGGGTAAGGTAGTCTCCTAATATAGAGCATGCAGGCTCCGAATTTCAAAAAACATTGAAATTGAAAAATTACACAGTAGATTGAAATAATTACAAACACTATTTACTTTTTGACTTTACTATTGATGAACAATATCCTGTCTGGGTACTGTTTTTGGCAAAAGCGGTACTATTGATGTCACGCATCTGGAACTATACATGAATAGTGTTGTGTCGGTTGACTATTGATCACTGTAGCGAATTTGTAATGGAAATTATTGTTTGAAAAAGGTGAATTTTGACGAGTATAGCTTCATGCGTGCTTTGTCCTTTTGGAGAGAAGGCCGACAGTCGGTGATACTTTTTGAAAATTTTGTATTTGATTGAGAAAACACGAGATTGTCATAGAGAAGTGGAATCAAAATTGATTCCAAAACAATCATCTTCATTTTGGGGGCTAATTAGGCTAGATGGTGATAACAATTTGCTAAGAAGATCATCTACATCTAATTGAGTATTCATTCCATGAAAAACAACTTTTTTCAAAGCTTCTTTGGGTAAGGAAGAATTTTGAGACAAAGTTTTGGTTTTGATGGATGATAAATTGATATTAAGGAAATCAGATGATGAGGATGCTGTAGATTTGGGAGATGATGAAGTTTGAGCAACTTTGGAGGCATAGGAATCTTTGCACAGAAAGGTTTTGGAATAGTATTTATGAAGGTAATCAGGATAATATTCTTTGGGTATCTCAAAATTATCCCACCATTTGGTAGCATATTGGAGACATAAGTAGGGAATATTTTGTTGGAGATTATAGGTATATTGCCAAGACAAAAGCCAAGGTAAGCTGAAATCAACATAGAAATGTAAAGAAATTAGTTTGAAAGGATCGATATATTTGGTGTAAAGATTAAGAGATTGTTGGAGTATAGATGGAAGATTATCGGGATGAGATCCAAATTCATACCACCAATTGATAAACCAACTGGGGATGACAGATGCAAAATTTTGACAAAATTTTATAAACCATGAGTGTTTCATCATGTTATTTTGTAAATAAAAAACATAATGAAAAGTATGTTGATAATCATAAAATTTATAATGTTGTGGTCTTATGACTGTATTTTTAAATTGTTTATTAAAATCTTTGCCATGACTCCAATCTTTTTTAGAAATAATTTTTTGGATCACATGTTTTGAATAATTGATAGTTTCATTATTATTATTCAAATTGTGTTAGATCTTAATGGACCCAGTCTCAAGGAGAATGGATTCATAAAAAAGTCTAGAGGGTGAACTTGCTTTTGATGGGTAACACCACTTTGATGGCAAATAATTGCCGATAAGCTTGGCTAGCACCAAGGAGGTTTGACTCTCAGACACTGTTTGAAGACTTTTGAAATCCTTATCTTCAAGAAGAATAATGGGGATTATGGTTTCATGAGGAATATATTGGGGTTGTGCTTTTAAGACTTTGCTAAGAGAGGTTTTATGTAACGCCCCGATTTCTAAACAATAAAACTCCACGAGAACCAAAGCGAAAATGAGATTTTATTTGTAAAATAATTCTGAAAACATGACATTTTAAACCAAAAAGGGTACCTAAAAGATTTTCCATCCAAAAACTTCCTTTTGAAACAAAATCGAACTTTTTCATACAACGGCTGTCCGCGCGAGCGATCAGAGACTCGCTCGAGCGGTGAGACACCCGAGAGATTTTCAAGCTAGAAACCAGAAAATCTTTTCAAGTCTCAAAAGCACGCCTGAAAATCTTATCTTTGAATAAGGGTTTAAACAATCATGAAAAGCATTTAACTCAAACCAAAACCACAACCAACCCATAGTTTCTCTCTCAAAATCATTCAACATACATGCATTGAATGTAAAGGCCTTGCGGCTTACAAAACATGCACTCAAGCTCGAATCAAGAACTCCTTTTTACATGATCCAACAACAAGCAACAACAAACTACCGAACAACAAAACTATTATGCATAACAAAAGAGTTTTTGTCTTCGCCTCTACCGGGGCTCACCGAGATCAACTTACATGATTAAGTCCACCTAAAAGGTTTTCAAATCCCATAACGTGAGCCGAAACCCAATAGAAAAAGACTAGCATGAAGTAAAAGAAAAGCATGCTAACAGAATAATATGAATATCCCGACTCACACGAGCCTAAAAAATGATTTTACTTCTCAAAACCACACTTTTTCATCTGATGCAAATAAGGTTCAATAGTTTAAGAAAACATCAACAAAACGTTATTTTTCACTCGGTTCCCACAAATGACAATGATTCCTATATACCGATTCTGTCGCACCTAGGACAAAGGTTACAACTATAGACTCTCGCCCATTAGCCTAGGTCCGGGGCATCCAAAGACCCGCTATATAATGACAAGTTCTATACAGGGTTACAATAATAAATGCCTTCCAATGGGGCACGCCTCCCAATGGAACAACCACTTTATTTACGGGGACTAACCCAAAAAAACGAAAAACCTACTTGCACAAAGTTTTTGGACTTTCACCGAGGAGCAATGGCGGCCCAAATACACACATTGTTACGACATATCTAATGAATCATTAAAAAAAATACATAGCTCAACTACAAAACGTTTAAAATAGTACATTAATCATGTACAAAACATCCAACCGCTTCCCGCCACGTCGTCCATAACCAAAGAAAAATGACTAACATTTTCAAATGTTTCACGATTTCAACCGAAACATTTAAAACGAAGGCTCAACCCCAAGGGTTAGCTCCAAACCTCCAAAATACAGCTGTGAGACCCTGAACCTTTGCATTTTGAGTTGTTTTTATATACATGACGTGTTTTTTTCAGTATATGAATAGCCTCGATGCATGAGTTATGCTTTAAAGTTGTAGAACAGCATGTATAAATATGTTATACGCTTTCTGGGATTTGGTAGAGGCTTGTTTGGCTTGTGTTTGGACCAAAAACTTAGTTTTACGTCGAAAAACACACTGCCCAGCAGTTCGGTCGATCGAACCCAAATTTCTCGATCTCAAGGGTTCGGTCGACTGGAATTAACCTTTTTTCGTGTATATAAATATCTCATGCACTGGGGATATTTATTAAAACCTTTCTTCCAAGCTAAGTTTTTCCTTTTCTCTGCCTTCTCTCTAGCTTGGAGGGCCCGGGGCTTGGTTTTGAGTTGGTTCATTTGTGGATCCTTGCTATCAGGGCCGAGGGCTTTGCATTCATCGGGTCGGATTCTCGTTCTGACGCCGTTCAGTTTTGAGATGTCGAGTTCTTGACTCTTGGAGGTAGGATTCGAAACCCTACTGCTGTATAAGGGTGATATATGTGATTATATGCGTTTTCACCGAGTAAAAAATACATAAAATGTGATTTTCATGTGTAAACCTTTGTTTTTGGATAAAAATGGATTTTTACGCGTTTTCTTGGTTGTATACATGTTTCGGGTACATGGTATCCGTAGTTTTTAAAAAGTGGTTTGAAAACATGGTGTTTTGTGAAAATGGTGAAAAACGTCTTTTTGGAAGTTTAGAGCTAACCTGCGGGGTTGAGCCTCACCCTTTAAACATTTTGTTGGAAATGGTTTTAGATCTCCATGTCAATGGATTGGATCTCTTTTATACATGTGTTTTATAAACTGTTTTGTGGGTTTTCGTTGTTGAGCTACAATGGGTTTTTAAATATTTTTCATAGATGTACCGTGACAGTGAGTTTGGTTGAGTTGGGCTTCCATTGCTCCTCAGTGTAAGCCCAAAAATGTCTGCAGCGTAGGTGCTTTATACCTTCGGGTTAGTCCCTGTAAATTGAGTGTGTGTGGGTGCTTTGTACCATCGGGCTTGGGTCCCATAAATTAGGCAGTAGGTGCTCTGTACCTTCGGTTATCTCCCGTAAATTGAGCAGTTCGGGTGCTTCTGTTAATCGCGTCGTTGTCGTGACTCCGTATAGAACTTGTCATTACTAAGCCTGTGGGTCTAGGATAATGGACGAGAGTCTATTGTTGTTACCTTTGTCGGTGTGGCAGAGTCGGTACATAGGATTGCATTTATATCTTTTCTCCTCGGATGTGTGGCCTGAGTGGAGCTTACTGTTTATTTACAGTTTTTCCTTAACTGTGGCATGATATCTGTTAGAATGATATGTATAGTTTGAAGGATGGAAAATGTGGGGTTTTATGATCTAAAACTTTTTTGAGACTCGTGTTAGTCTGATAGAAAAACTTGTAATTTTGGAAGAAAAACTTTTTTGGCTCCTGTGGCTGAGCCCTTATGCTTGTATTACATAGCCTGCTTTACAACTTTACTGTCTATTTTCTATTGGACTTCGGCTCACGGTGTGGGATTTTACTGTAAAACCTTTTTAGGTGAGCGCGAGGAGTTGATCTAAATTCTTGTGGTGGCGAAAAACTAGTTGTAGTTTTTCAATTTTGGACATGTACTTATACATGTGATGCCTGTTTCAGAAGGCTGGTTTTGTACGCCTTGAGGTGATATACTTATTCATGTATGAGATTGCATGTTTACAGTTTATGAGAGTTGAACTGTTGGAGTTTTTTTTATCCAAATGATGTATAAATTTGAGTTGATGATTTTTCAACTGCAAATCTTATTTTCTAAAATGGTGTTTGGGTGGGCTTTCGCGTGACCCTGGTGTTTGGGGCGTGATAACTTGGTATCAAAGCTTTGGGTTTGAATCCTAAGAGCCATGGGAAAGCGGGTACATCACCTTGTGAGGATGTATGTGTGCTTGATTGCACGTGTTCAAGAGTTTTCTTACATAAGCATGATAGCCTGTGTAGTATGATGGTTGTGTATACGTGGGTATGAAGGTTGGACCTTAGGATTGATTAGTCTAGCCTTCGGGCGTTTGGGTTAACAGTCTTGGGAACCATGTTAGAGACACGTTTTGCGGACGTAATTTTTAACTAAGAATCTAAGTGGGTTATCCAAAGGGACGAGTCTTTCTTGTTGATTCTCCTCGGTATATGAGATGTGATGACATGTTCTAAGTGGCTATGTGTTAGCATGCTTATACATGATATGTCTTTTACGTTAGCAATAACATGTTATATGGATGCTTACCCTGTTATGTTGCTTTCGTGTAGAATTATGTCCACACGGGGAGGATGAGGCCGTGGCCGTAGTTCTGGCCGAAGGGACGTTCCAGTCCTAGATATTGGGGATGCTAATGCCCCCCAAGGACCTGTTAATGGAGACCTGATGCGTGAGATGGTGGGCTCCATCCGGTAGCTGACTGAGGCCTCTAGGTGAGAGAGAGCGTACCTAAGCCGAGGGCGATGGTCGCGATGCGTGAGTTTTGCTGTCTGAACCCTCTTACCATTTCTGGGGATCCCAACCCCACGGTGGCCACTAAATGGCTGAAGCTGGTTACCAAGATTCTGGATACTCTTCAGATTGAGGAGGATGATCTGCAGGTTTCATTTGCTGCCTTCCAGCTGAGGGGGAGTGCTCACATGTGGTGGAAGTTTGCCAAGACTACAGTGGGAGGCACTTAGGAGGCATTCACGAAGGTATTTCTGGAGAAATACTTTCCAGCGACTCTGAGGGATCGCTACAAAGAGGACTTTCTTTTCCTGACTCAGGGGACGATGTCAGTGGTTGAGTATGAGGCTGAGTTCACTAGCCTATCCTGGTTTGCAGAGGAGATCGTACCTACTGATGAGTTCCGTGCGAAGCTGTTCGAGAGAGGTTTTAGGCCCGCTATCTGAGACAGAGTGGCAGTATTTCAGACGTAGGTCTTTACAGAGTTGGTACAGATGGCAATGAAAGTGGAAGATACTCGAAATGACACGTGCAGAGACAGGGACAATAGGAGTCAGCAGGACGGGAGATGTGCTCAGTCCCAGGGATGTAGGGAGAACAAGCGTCGACGGACGTTTGGTCCGAGTTCTCATCCGGTGGGGTCGTATCCGCCACAGTCTTCTACATCCAGGACTCCCGTAGCTTCAAAGGGAAGGTCGGAGCAGAGGGAGCTTGTATGTCATAGATGCCAACGGCCAGGGCATCGTGCAACAGAATGTCGGAGTCCAGCGCCTGTTCAGGCACAGTCGCAGTCGCAGGCACAGGGGAGGGGGCCAGTGATATGTTTTGAGTGCAGCCAGTCTGGGCACACCCGGAGGGATTGCTCCAGAGGAGGGAGTGTGCGGAGTATAACTGGAGCACCTATTACTCCATCTACCTAGGGACGCCAGCCATCTAGACTCGTAGAGGGGGCGCATCAGTACAGTCAGGCAGACAGTCCGCAGTACAGGGCCACAGTGGATAGGCCAGAGCTTATGTTCTTGTAGACCCCAGTTCATCCAGAGCACCGGTCGTACCCAATGCTGCTGCTACCACCTCTATGCTCAGAGGTACTTTTCTAGTCTATAGATCATGGGCCAGTGTTCTTATCGACACCGGAGCATCACATTGGTTTATATCATCTGCTTTTGCATCTACTTTGGGGCTGGAATTAGACTGGTTGGGTAGTACTTTGAGCGTGGAGACCCCAGTCAGTGGGAGTGTGACGTTGAGTCTTGTTTGTAGATCCTGTGTGTTGGAGGTCGTCGGTTGTCGGTCGTTGTTTAGTGTTTGACTTCATTATTCTAGACATGACCGCGTTTGATGTCATCCTAGGGATGGATTGGATGACCACCTATCATGCCTTTATCGATTGCAATCGATGGAGGGTAGCGATTTGTACACCGAAGGGACATTGCTTTTGTTTTGTGGGTGACCGGGATGAAGGTTTGATGTCTTCGCCCAGTGCTGTGCGGAACCAGGGCAACCTGGGTTTCCTCTTTTCAGCTCTCATGTTGGATGAAGAGGTTAGAGTTCAAGGAGAGTTACCTCCGGTGGTTTGCGACTACCCAGATATTTTTCCTGACGATCTGTTTGAGTTGCCACTGAGCCGTGAGGTAGAGTTCTCCATTGATCTAGTTTCCGAAACTGCTCCCATATCTATACGCCCGAGTACTTCGTCCTGGGGAGCTCCTGCACTTTTTGCTAAAAAGAATGATGGATCCTTATGATTGTGTATCAACTACCGAAAGCTGAATCAAGTGACGGTGAAGAACAAGTCCCCGATGCTGAGGATAGATGATTTGTTTAATCAACTGAAGGGTTCGAGCTGCTTCTCGAAGATTGACTTGAGGTCGGGTACCACTAGTTGAGGATTAGGGACGAGGACATACCGAAGACCGCCTTCCAGACTCGCTATGGTCACTACGAGTTTCTGGTTATGCTGTTCGGTCTGACAAATGCTCCTCCTACGTTCATGAGTTTGATGAACTGGATCTTCCATCCTTATCTGGACAGTTTTGTAGTGGTATTTGTGGATGATATTCTCATATATTCACCCACTAGGGAGGCACACGAGGATCACCTGCAGATCGTGCTATTGACTTTGAGAGAGCATCACTTGTACGCGAAGTCCAAGAAGTGCAAGTTCTGGATGTCTGAGATGAGGTTTCTTGGACACATATTGTCAACAGACGGAGTAGCTGTAGATTCATCGATGACTGATGCTGTAATAGGTTGGGAGCGACCGAAGAGCGTCTTTGAGATTCGTAATTTTCTGGTTTGGTAGGTTACTATCGGTTGTTTGTGAAGGATTTTGCGAGACTTACTGCACCGATGACGCGTCTGACGTAGAAGGGAGTTGTATTTGTTTGGAGTGAGTCCTATGAGTCGGCATTCCAGGAGCTGAAGACGAGGTTGACTAGCGCGCCAGTGTTGATTATTCTAGAGCAAGGCTTGGGGTATATAGTATACTGTGATGCATCACATGACGGTCTTGGATGTGTTTTGATGCAGAGGGTAAGGTTGTAGCTTATGGTTCTCGACAGTTGAAGACGCACGAGAAGAACTACCCGACACACGATCTGGAGTTGGCAGCTATGGTCTTTGCCTTGAAGACATGGCGTCACTATCTTTATGGTGAGCACTTCAAGATTTTCTCCGATCACAAGAGTTTGAAATACTTGTTTTTGCAGAAGGACGTGAACTTGCGCCAACAACAATGAATGGAGCTGTTGAAGGATTATGACTTTGACTTGCAGTATCATCCAGGGAAGGCCAATGTTGTGGTAGACGCGCTCAGTAGGAGATCTCATGGGTTATTAGCTTCTGTGGCTATATGTGAGTGGGACATGCTTAGAGAGGTTGGAGAATTTCATCTGTGTCTCAGGGAGACAGTGACGGGTGCCATCCTATTTTCAGTAGTTACTCGATCATCGTTGATAACACGTGTGCTAGAGGTCCAGCAGACGGACCAGGAGGCTCAGATGATACGAGATCATGTTGCTAGTGGAGAGGATACAGCGGGCTGGATTGTGGGTTCAGATTAGAGATGATATATTATGTGAGTGTCATCATTCACGCCTTGTAGTGCATCCTAGAGGCATGAAGATGTACCATGACCTACGTTGTCAATTCTATTAGACGTGGATGAAGAGAGATGTGATCTAATTTGTTTCATGGTGCCTTACTTGTCAGAAGATGAAGGCGAAACACCAGAGACCGACAGGATTACTACATCGTTGCCTATATTAGAGTGGAAGTGGAAGAACGTCACGATGGACTTTGTGTCAGGACTTCCTCGATCACCTAGGGGACGCGACGCCATGTAGGTTGTGGTTGATAGGTTGATGAAGTCTGCACACTTTCTCTCCATCCGAGTGAAGGATTCGGTAGAACGACTAAGTAGCTTGTATGTCAGAGAGATAGTCCAATTGCATGGAGTAGCAGTATCTATTTTTTCTGACCGAGACCCGCGCTTCACATCGGGCTTTTGGCAGAGTCTTTAGGAGGCTTTAGGGACGAACTTGATGTTCAGTATAGCTTTTCGCCCCCAGACGGATGGTCAGTCAGAGAGGACCATACAGATTCTGGAGGATATACCGAGGACTTGTGTCCTTGACTTCAGAGGTTCTTGGGAGGATCACCTTCCGCTAGCAGAGTTTGCATACAATAACAGCTATCAGTCCAGTATTAGGATGGAACCGTATGAGGCTTTGTATGGTAGACCATGTAGATCACCCGTATGTTGGACAGATGTGGGAGAGACCACAGTCTTGGGACCCGACATGGTTTGGGAGACGACAGAGAAGGTTTCCATGATTTGCCAATGCCATATGATAGTGCAGAGCCGCCAAAAGAGTTATACAGATCAGAGGAGGTGATCTTTAGAGTTTACAGTAGGGGATCATGTGTTTCTGAAGGTCTCGCCACATAGAGGTTTAATGAGGTTTGGTCATAGCAGGAAGCTATCACCGCGCTTCATTGGACCATTTGAGATCCTCGACAGAGTTGGAGAGGTCGCATATTGTTTGGCTTTGCCACCTTAGTTAACATCTGTGCACAACGTGTTCCACATTACTATGCTTCGGAGGTACGAGCCTGATCCTTTCCATGTGCTAGATTGGACTGAACTGCGGGTTGCTGAGGATGCTACCTATGAGGAGCGTCTAGTGAGGATTCTAGATACAAAGGAGCAGGTGTTGCAGGGGAGAATGATTGTTTATGTCAAGGTCCTTTGGCTTCTTCGCGGAGTTGAAGAAGCGACATGGGAGCTCGCGTCTGGGATGCGTGCTAGATACCTAGACCTGTTTATCTCGTGACCTTGTTGCAAATTTCGGGGGCAAAATTCCTTAAGGGGGGAGAGTTATGAGACCTTGAACCATTGCATTTTGTGTTATTTTTTATATACATGATGTGTTTCTTTCAGTATATGAATAGCCTCGATGCATGAGTTATGCTTTAAAATTGTAGAACAGTATGTATAAATGTGTTATACACTTTCTGGGGTTTAGTAGAGGCTTGTTTGGCTTGTGTTTGGACCAAAAACTCAGTTTTACATCGAAAAACATACTGTCCAGTAGTTCGATCGACTGGAGGGGTTCGGTTGAATGGAATGAACCTTTTTGCTGTGTATATAAATATCCCAAGGGGTGGAGATATTTATTAAAACCTTTCTTCTAGGCTAAGTTTCCCCTTTTCTCTGCTTTCTCTCTAGCTTTGAGGGCCCGGGGCTTGGTTTTGGGTTGGTTCCTTTGTGGATCCTTGATACTGGGACCGAGGGCTTCGCATCCACCCGGTCACTATCTCGTTTTGACGCCATTCAGTTTTGAGATGTTGAGTTCTTGACTCTCCCAGGTAGGATTCTAGACCCTACTATTGTATAAGGGTGATATATGTAATTATATGCGTTTTTACCAGGTAAAAAATACATAAAATGTGATTTTCATGTGTAAACCTTGGTTTTTGAGTAAAAGTGGATTTTTACACCTTTTCTTTGTTGTATACATGTTTCGGGTACGTGGTATCCGTAGTTTTCAAAAGGAGATTTGAAAACGTGGTGTTTTGTAAAAATGGTGAAAAACGTCTTTTTGGAGGTTTAGAGCTAACCTGCGGGGTTGAGCTTCACCCTTTAAACGTTTTGTTGAAAATAGTTTTAGATCTCCATGTCAATGGATTAGATCTCTTTTATACATGTGTTGTATAAACTGTTTTGTGGGTTTTCATA
>JAULJZ010032826.1:0-14985 GCA_032270985.1 Heliamphora pulchella
AATGCGTACTGGGTTATCACACATCCCATACTTTTTAGGCCTTGTTCGTGGTCTTGCTAGCATTGAGGAAGGTCTTAGAGCTCGTATTGGCTTGGAGAAACCCATTCTGACATTCGAGGAGGCATTCGAAACGAATATTTATATGAGGTAACCTTAGGAACCCACAAATCTTCTATAAACCCTCATCTTCTCTCTCCTAAGGGCACCATGAAAAAGGTGTCCTTTATTTTTTTATTGTTTATTGGTTATTCATGTTGATAAGAGCACTATTGCACAAGTTTTTCTTATAAACAACATGTTTGTAGTTTCCTATTTCGTATAAGTAGCTATTCTCATATTCATCTTTATGCTCACAAACACACGGAGCACATGAAGAACTTTCCGAGGTTCTAAAAACATAACAGCCGCGACCTATTAATGTCACGGCCATGTGTTTTGTTAAACCTACAGTAACGGCTGTGACCTTTGTACACTTGGCTGACACTTTTTCTGCCTTTGTTTCTAACGGCCACAACATCATGATGTCACGGCCGTGATGTTTCATTAAGGCTAAAAGTATGAACATCATTTTAAAAATTTTATGTTATCCCTTTTTCCTTAAGGTCTTTCTTTCCTTTATTTTGTTTTGTATATTTTGTATCATAGTCTATGTTTTCGCTGGGAAATAGATCGTATATCTGGCCTAGATTAAATGGATCGTGGTCTCCATTCTTTATACCTCTTTTCTTCATGTTTTGTAGATCTAAAAACATGACGGCCATATCTTTTTCTTCATATTTGTCACGGTCGCCATATCCTTTTCCTACGACTGAGGTTTTTTGAGGCCAGTGACATGAAAAATGTATTTTAAGTATTTTGTTGCTCATTTTGATATCTTGTACATTCTATTTTAGAGATATTGCTTCTGTGGAGGGAGAGAATGGTAGATCTAGCCTAGAATAAATAGGCTATGGTCTCTATCCTACGTGTCCTATTCATTTAAGTTTGTTTCGGACCCTGTATGTGACCATACCCTTTTTGGACCCCAAGATACCCTGGCTGCAACATTTATTTGTCACGGTCGTAACATTCTTCATCTTGTTTCCCGCGGTAACCTTATATTTGTCACGGTCGCATGTTTTGTGACTTATTTTGTCACATCCGCAACATTTGTTGGTATGGCCATGAGTTTTCTGTATATCCAGTAGCATAAATACGATGTTTAAATCTCTTTTATTTATTCTGTATTGTTTGTCCATGCATGTTAGAGGCAGAAATATTGTTGCATGATCCTTAGACCTTTATTTGTTCAATTTACCGCTTCTTTGCATGTTTTTCTACTTTACTTTGCTCAAACGACACGTGTGACATATTTAGAAATAATAATCAAGTTGTATGACCCTAGGATCATAGTTAAGACTTTGTTTTTTTGCTTGTTTTTGTTTGAACTCTCTTTAACCTCCTATTCTGTATATGTTACTTATAAAAACATTACAACAAGAACCAATATTGACAAAGTAGAGGTCAACTTCACGGTTGCGTGAAATAAGTGCCTAACACCTTCCCTTTTTGTACCTTATCCTTCGAATCCTATTTTTCTCTGGTTACGCTTTTAAAAGACCCGCAGCCTTCTTCTTATTTTTTCTTGGTTTTTTTCAAAAACCAAGTGGCGACTCCATTTTGTTTTAAAATGTGCTCGGATGTTTTGGATTTTCTGTTTTAAAAAGAAAAGAATGTTTTTTTAAAAATAATAGATATCCGGTGCTCCGTCTCTCACGAAAAACGTAATGCCCGCAGTTTTTCTGTCTACTCTGCTGGGAGCTAGTTTTTCAAAAAAAAAAAATCATAAGAGGGCATAAATTGAAATGTCAATGGTTCTTCTATTAAACTTTTCATTGGTATTCACATTTGTATTTGCATATTTGTGTGCTTGGTTCTCGAAACTCCATGCTCCGCCTACCCAATACCTCGATCAATTTACTATCTTGGGGCTATGTCGAGGAAGTAAGCAAGCATTCTGACCACATGTTTTCATAGATGTGGCAAAAAGAGTTATTGCGTACCATTTAACAATGTCTTGCACCATTCATGGCATTGGGAGGTATATTCTTGACTCTATTCAGAAGGTACACTTAGTGCAGACCTACCAACCTTCTCATGTGCATATAGCTTCTTAGAACCCTTTCTTTTAAGATTAATAAATCTTTTAGGGTTATGTAATTTTCTTTATGGATGCTTTTGTTTGTATAGTTGTTACCCCGATTAAGATTAGTTTTCGTCTTCCTGATCCATCATTGAGAGTGAGTTGTTTTGAGTTTAGACTCAGCTGACGAGTCCTTCGATTTACATGAGTCCTTTCAGTTCAAAGACCAGGGATAATAGCTCTGAGTAAAGAAGAGCCTATACACATTTGGGCCCGATCTTTGAGTGGAAGACTCAGACGTGTAGATCAGCTGAGGTTACTTATGGCAGATTTGAAATTGACTATGGAAGATATGATGAGGGCGATCTTAGAGTTATAGTAGATAGTTAAAGGATTCAGCACTATAGTGACCAATCAGGCTAGGATTTAGACACAATGTGAGGCACAGATCTAGGCTTTACAGACTCGAGTTGTAGACCCCAATGCAGTTCTCTCAAATGGTCAAGAAGATGGAGTAGAAGATAACCTTTAGGATGAAAATGTGAGACCCGAGGGAGCCCAACAAGTAGCTGCGTCGCCTGTCTGGCCAAGAATCTTGAAAATCCTAGCCACAAAAGAGTCGATCTTGTCTGCAAAGGTCGATAAACTAGAAAAGATTCTGAGGAAAGCCCAAGGGGTTGAAGACTACATGTTAGATGTCAAGGGACTCTATTTATTCCTTGATGCTAAGTTTCTCGAGAAGTTCAAGATGCCTAACATGGAGAAATTTGATGGAACCAGAGACCCAAGGATCCATCTGAGGATGTACGTGGGAACCCTATCGCCGATGGGGATCAGTGAACAGTTAAAGGCTCATCTCTTCTAGCGGTCTTTGTCAAGAGCCACTCAGAAGTGGTTTCTATCTCTGGATGCTGCAAAGATAAGAACTTGGGAAGACATTACTACTGCGTTTGTCAATTAGTACAACTATAATATCCAGCTTGATGTTACCATTCGGGAACTTGAGACTACCCGACAAGAGGCCAAGGAGTTTTTCGTTGAGTTTCTAACTCGATGGAGAGCCAAGGTAGAAAAAATGACGAACTGACCCACCGAGAAGGAACAATTGAGGATGGTGGTGAAGTACTTGCAGCCACAGTTTCGTAAATATCTTATAACATAACCACTGATGACATTTGAAAAAGTCTTCGATGTGGGGGTACAGATAGAGGATGCATTGCAGTCCAGGGATATTGAGAAGGGAGAATTAAGCCAAAAAGTAGCTCGGAAGCTGTATGCTAATAACTTGAAAAATGCCACCAATGCCAAGAATCGAAGCTATGAAGTGAACATGTTGAATCCCAATTCGAACCAAGCTAATCTACCTACCCAGTCAGCTACCCAAAATACACCCCGCAACTAAAAGAGAACTCTCTCCCAACTCACAGTACCCTTGTCTTCTATTTTAAGCCGCCTGGTTAAGAGGGGTTTCTTAAGGTTTTTGGAACCAACCACGCCTCCGAATCCTTTGCTATCCAGATACAATCCAACCCAGTACTGTGCCTTTCACAAGGAGCACGGTCATTTAACCAACAACTACATGAGTTTTCGGCATGAGATCTAAGATTTGATAGACAACAAGGTGATTCCTCCACCCACTACCTTTTAGAAACCGAATGTAACCACCAATCCTCAACCAAATCATGCGACTAAGCAGAATGTGAATGCCATTGAAGAAGGATCAAAAAGTTTTGATCCTATAAAATTTATAGTCTCTTCAATAGAATCGAAGCCAATTACAATTGTGTCGTCCGATCAAGAGATATTGCTACTCAATGACCTTATTCAGGATTTGATAGACAATGCTTTTAATAATTTCTCTATCTTTATCATCCACGAAGAGGAAGTTCCTCCGCCCATCGACGGTACTGATGAAGAAGATGAAGAAATCAGACGGTTGTGGAAAGATTTGGTGCACCTTGAGGCATTAGATGAGTTAGAGGAAGCTGAATTGACATTAAATGGCATATCCCGATCGTTCCAAGTGATGATACAGCATGGTACCGAGGGGCAAGCTAGTACGGGGAAGTCGAGCCGAGTTTTAGAGTTGAAAAAGCAAAGAAAGCAGTGTTAGAAATAAGAGAATCTTTGAAAGGAAAGAAAGTTGATAATGAGAATAGGTAAGAAGAGAATTTGTTAATCAGTAAGGAGACCGAGAAGAAAGAAGAGCAAGAAGAGAAGGAGAAGAACTCACCCTAGTTGAACCTGTTAGAAAACACAAGTTCTATGTTCAATCTCTCTGTATACATCGTTCCTCTTCATGAATCAAAACCATGAACTCCTCTACCCGAAGGACCAGCTTTATGCTCTCTTGACGTAGAAGACATATTATACTTAGAAAAGAACGACCTGTCGAAATTGGAAGAAATAGAATAGAAATTCATGGATATGGAGTATGACAAAGGAGAAGACGTGCCAAAATGACATCCAATTGTGGAGGAACCGTATGACTATGGAAGTTCTTAGGTCCCTCCCCTTCCATATGACTATAAGGATCCATTTGATGAAGTAGCGTTTACACAACTCTTCGAATTAGAGACTGCTATCAGTGAAGAATCCCATTAGTTTGTGCAAAATGTAATGGGAATCGAGGAGGATCTTTGGGGACTCGAAGGAACTAGTAAAGAAGGCAATCAAGGAAAGACAAGCATAGATGACTTCTAGACTTTCCAAGGATAGACATACCCGGTGGCTGAAATTCGAGAAGTGACCGACCAGTTTGAGGGTTTATGGGAACCCGAGGAATAAGTTGAACACCTAACAAGAAGCAGGAGGCACTTTAAGTTCGCACAAATAGAAAAGGGGCAGCCAAGTAGGGGCATAGAGGAACCAAGATAGCAAGTAGAGAAGCAGAATAGTGAAGAGAAAGACATAGTTTTGAAGCAGCTCATGAAGACGCAGGCAAATGTGAGCATTTGGGGGCTACTTGTGGCTTCCTATAAGCACCGGTAGGCAGTTTTAAAGGCTCTCAATAGTGTGGACATTGTGATCGATGTCTCCCCCAATAAGTTGGTTGGAATGGTCATACTCGAGAAGCAATCTAATGTCATCGCTTTCAGTAACAAGGATTTTTCTATAGAGGGGACATCCCACAATAAGCCGTTGCATTTAACTGTCAAGTGTTTAGGGAAGTGGGTGCCGGTTGTCTTGGTTGTAAACGATTCCGCCCTCAACGTATGTCCACTACGAACTGCTTATTGTTTGGGACTGAAGACGTAAGACTTCAAATTGAGTGCACAAGGAGTACGTGCATATAACAACACGCGGAGAGATGTTTTGGGGTTGGTAACCTTTGTCGTGATAGTCGGACCATTGGAAAGAGAGATAGAATTCCATGTTCTTGATGTTTTGGCCACGTTTAATCGGTTATTGTGTAGATCGTGGCTACATGATTCGACAGTAAAAGAAGTTCCATCGACCCTGGACCAAAAAGTAAAGCTAATCAACGAAGGAGTAACTATTGCCATATCGAGTGAAATTGGCTTACCAACCCCACTTAATGACACTACGCCACTCCTTGAGATCCAACATAGGGAAGAGGTTCTCCTTCTAAATGGGTTTGACTTCAATGAGACTAAGGCCGTGCAAGTTCTGATGAATGAAAAAGAAAACTATGTGAACCCGAAGGCCGTAGCCTTGATAAAGGCAATATCCTATTTTCCAAGAATGGATTAAGAAAGCATTTGCAAGGAATTCCAAAACCAATCCCCGTGAACCACAATCGTCACGGATACAGATTAGGGTACAAGTTAGAGCTGAAAGAATCAAGTATACAAAAGTACGAACCAACGTTGACTGGATGTTTTATCAAGGAAGGCGATGACTTCCCCTACTGCAGGTTCCCCAAGCCGTGGATAAAGGAGAAGAGTAAATAGAAGTTGTTGGGGCTGGAAATCTCTTTCGGCCACCAATTGTCTGACAATGAGGAAGAAGAAAAAATATGGAAAATGGGATTCACTGAAAAAGTGCCAACAAACTAGGTAGTCCATTGCGAAGAAGGAGATCAGGGTTCTTTCTTCAATGAAGAGATGACCCAAGTGCGTATAGGCACAAAAAAGATAAAGACGAGCTGATGATGGAAGTCGACACGCCTACGGGTTACCCAACACTTATCATGGATGCTGCTAAAATAAAAAAGAGTCAGTTTTTTGAGTCTTTTCTTATGCATGATGTAACAAGTGGGTTGAAGACTGAGTCTATTGAATCTGTTTTCATCGAGTCTATTGACAATGTTTGTAACGGTTAGTCTGTCGGGATCGCATTAGTTGGCATCCTAAGCCCTTTTCGCTTTGAGTCTCTGGATGTAACTCCCTTTAAAATCAATGAAATCAGATTATGCTTACTTCATTGTGTCTCAAATATTTTGCGTTGATTTTGAAAATTCTGAAGAATTCAAGGAGGATATCCTACAAGAATTAAAGCTAATTGAAAAGGAAGAAGAAATGCGGGTTAAACCTGTAATTGAAGAAACTGTTTTAATAAATCTCAATAATAAAAAAGATCCACAATTAGTTCAGGTCAGTTCTACGCTATCTTTGGAAGAGTGTGAGCAATTAATCTTTTTATTAAAAGAATTTAAAGATAATTTTGCATGGTCCTACGAAGACATCCCTGGCATAGATCTCGACATCGTACAACACCAAATCCCCCTTCACCCTAATGCCAAACCCGTCAAGCAGAAGCTTAGAAGGATTAGACCAGATTGGACGCTCAAGATCAAGAGGTTACCAAGCAGTTAAGCACCGGATTTCTCATGGTTACAGAGTTTTCAAAGTGGGTTGCCAACATCATCCCAGTGCCAAAGAAAGATGAAAAGAACTGGGTATGTGTCAACTTTAGAGATCTTAATAAAGTTAGTCGCAAGGATGACTTCTCTCTTCCCATATAGACATATTGGTAGACAATACTGCCAAGAACGCACTCCTGTCTTTCATGGATGGATTTTAAGGATCAATTAGATTTTGATGGTGCTAGAAGACCGAGAGAAGACTACCTTCATGACACTTTGGCACTTATTGCTATAGGGTCATGCCATTCAGTTTGAAGAATGCGGGAGCAACCTACCAAAGGGCTGCAACCATGTTACTACACGACATGATACACAAGAAAGTAAAGGTATATGTGGACAACATGATCATGAAATCTAAGACCAGAGTAGGGTACATCGTCGCATTAAGGAAATTCTTCAAGAGGATATGAAAGTACAGGATGCGCTTGAACCCACAGAAGTGCGCTTTTGAGATTACAGCATAGAAGATGCTTGAGTTTATGATCACGCAACGAGGTATAGAGGTAGACCCATCAGAGATCAAGGCTATCCTCAAAATGCCTTCCCCAAGGACCGAGAAGGACGTAAGGAGTTTCTTAGGAAAGATTCAGTTCATTAGCCAGTTTATTGCCAAGCTGACCACTACCTGCGAACCTCTGTTTCGGCTTTTAAAGAAAGGGACTAAGTTTCAATGGGATCAGCAGTGTCGAGATGCCTTCAACGCCATACGGGAGTATCTGTAAAACCCTCTAATCTTGTCACCACCAAAACTCGAGAATCAGGTAATACTGTATTTGTCAGTAACTGATTCAGCAATGGGGTGCATGCTCGCACAGGAAGATGAAGCCAAGGTAGAAAGAGCTGTCTACTACTTAACAAAGAAGATGACGGAATGTGAACACCGGTATACGCCCTTGGAAAAGACTTGTTGGGCACTAGTCTGGGCATCCAAGAAGTTATGTCACTACATGCTAGCATACCAAGTTATTCTAATCTCAAGAAGGGACCCGCACAAATACTTATTTGAGAAGCCAACATTAACAAAAAAGTTAGCATGTTGGGTACTCATGTTAACTGAATTCGACTTGCAGTACGTTATGAGAAAATTTTTGAAAAGAAGTCGCAGAATTTTTGGCCAACCATCTTATTGAAGGAAGACAAGAACCGGAGTTTGAATTACCCGATGAACAAGTGTTGAAAATTGATAAGGATTTGTGGACCCTCTATTTCGACAGAGCCTCAAACCAATACGGGAACAGGATAGGGATACTCCTCATCACTCCCGATGATTCTCATATTCCTTTGGCTTTTAAGTTGAGTTTTGAGGTTACTAACAATCAGGCCGAGTACAAAGCTTGCTTAGCTGGTTTGGAAGCATCCTTAGAACTAGGATGAGACCCTTGAAAATTCAGCGAAGAGATACACACGTAATTAATGATATTTTCGCTATCTAAGAAGTTGATGATGGACTACTATGGTATCACGACATTGGGAATTTCATTGAGAAGGGGGAGTGTCCTAGTCAAGCTAGCAAGAAGGACCAAAGGGTAATTCGGAGGCTTGCTGCACAATTTATTATCTGTAAAGAAAGACTGTACAAGAGGGGATATTTGGGAGTTAACCAACTTTGTGTTAACACAGAAGAGGGACACAAGTTGATGAAAGAAGGTCACAAAGGATTTTGTGGATCACACATGAATGGAATGATGTTGGCTAAAAAGATCCTACACCAAGGATATTTCTAGATGACAATGGAGGCAGACTGTCACTAGTTTGTTCGGAGATGCTGAAAGTGCCAAGTTCACGCAAACCTCATGCATGTGCCACCATCTCAGCTCTTTAACATGACGTCACCTTGGTCATTCTCAGTTTGGGAAATCGACGTGATAGGAAAGATCACACCCAATGGATCGAATGGACATGAATTCATCCTCGTGGCAATTGCCTATTTCACAAAGTGGGTAGAGGCCGCCTCCTACTCTATTCTAAAGGGCCTCTTAAGTAGCCAGATTCATCAATGAAGATTTTATTTGTCGATGTGGGGTTCCGTACGAAATTATTTCTAACAACGGTTCTCATTTCCAATGTGAGGTTTTAGATCTCTTGGAGGAGTATCGAATTGTCAATCGTAAGTCTTCTCCGTATAGACCGTAAAGCAATGGAGCCGTGGAAGCCGCTAACAAGAACGTTAATAAGATTCTACAAAATATGATAAAGGGAAGTAAAGATTAGCCAAAAAAATTGCCATTTGCACTTTAGGGGTATCGAGCATCAATCAGGACTTCTACTGGAGCAACACCTTATGCGTTGGTCTATGGAATGGAAGCCGTTCTATGCATAAAATTAGAGATTCCATCTTTGAGAATAATGACCGAAAGTAGTATTCCCGAGTCTGAATGGCAGAGAGATAGATTTGAAGAACTGCTCCTGTTTGATGAAAAAAGAGCGAATTTTAATATTCAAGGATATTAGAGAAGAATAGCTCGGGCATTCAACGAGAAGGTTAAGTCTCGGAACTTAAAGGAAGGCTATTTAATCCTCAAAGAGATCAGAGTTCCAATCTTTGATCCAAGGAGGAAGTTCAAATCCAATTGAGCCGAACCCTGTCTCATAAAAAACTTGATGTTATGAGGATCTGCAATCCTTATAGACCTAGACGGGGATGTTTTCTCCTCTCCCATCAATTCAGATTAGCTCAAAAAGTTCTATCCCTAAGGAAAAACCCACAAAAAGGAGAGTGTCAATACTCGAGTGTAACCCATGCCTTGAACTACGTTATGGCCTGGTTCTCTTTCTTTAGGACACGTAGGCAGCTTCTGTCAGATGTTCAGCCCAAATCTCTGTTTGAACTCTCCCTTTATAACCATGTTTCAAGTAATGGATCAATGCAAAAGCTTGTTTTAAGTTTTTCTAATAAATTGGTTATATTGCAAAAGCAAAAATCTAAAGAATAGTTTCAAAAATCACTACAAACAAAAGTGGAGACTTTCATTAATAAGTTTTACCAGTACAATTTTCAAAAAACAAGAGAGGCTCCTAAGTCCTCATCCTAAAAAACTAAAAAGGGAAAACAAGAAAGATACAGGGCACAGCAAAGTAGAGTCAAGTCTTTTTCCTCTTTGCATCTCCTCTTTGCCCTATTCTATGTTCTATCTCTACCTGTAGCCAAGCCCAATAATCCTCAGAAAGTCCGCTGTCAAAGTCCCTACCAATTTGTACACTTAGTCGAAAAGACCAAGCCCGCTGGTACTGACCCAAGAATGGGGCCCAATACGGAGAACTATACAGATGGATCACAGCAGTCTCAGGGCTGATCTGAGAATGCCTGAACTAAAGAAAGATGCGATATGGATGATAGAAAGTGGCCAGCTTCAAGCTGACCAACAAAACCCCCTGAATGGCCCACGGTCGCATTATTCATAAAAGATATCTTCAAGCAAGGGCATAACCAGGAGATTTCCTCCCCAATCAGAGAACATCGATAGTCCTTCCAAGCAGCTTCAATAGACCAAAAGAGATAAACCTGATGGCAGATGAAGGACTTCACACTGTAACTATCAAATACAGGCTTCTCTAGCAAGTTCACCTTCTCCATCAGCCAAACCTCAGAGAGCAAAAAAAAAAAGAAAAGCTTAGTGGAAAAAATAGAAGGAAACAAAGAAAAAGGAGAGCTGAGCAGGAAAATAGAGAGAAAAATAGAAAAAGAGTGCTGAACAGAAAAATCAAGAGAAATACAGAAAAATGAGAGTTGAGCGAATACCTACAGTAAGAGAGCACTACCGGCAAAGTATGAGGCACCCTCAGTATGGACCACATCAATGCCAAAGAGCGTCTCCGCAAGGACTAATGGGATAGGATCCCAACCCTCATGGATCTGATGAGCTACATCCACCAAAGAAGTGCTAGCTTACCTATCCGAAGGACCCAAGAGGAAGCAAGCTAGAAGATAGATACAAAGGGCATAGTGATGCTGAAGTTAGAAAGAAAAAGTCACCAAAAGACCCCCAAGGCCCGAAGCGGTCTATGATCTGTGCTACATCGAGGAATCCATCATGAGTAATGAGAGAAGCCTCACGCCTGGAATAGCCGCAGAGCTACATCAACCTATCCCTAGGACTAGAGAAAGGGATAGGAACTATAACCTCCTCTTGGGCCAAAATCTCTAGAATGGCGGAGAAGTCCTTCACCGTCGGCCATAGCTCTCCATACCTGAAACAATACACATGTATCTCAGGATCCCACAATCGGGCTACTCCTCACAAAAGATGCCAAGCGACCCTCATAATTCGCAATGAGAGTAGCTCATCTAGTCCTAACATGAGAATGTTTTTGCACTCGACCGGAGAGAAGTCGCCTATTTAAGCCAAAAGAGAGTTGTTGTAAGGGTGGGCCATGAAGAAGGAAAGGAAAGTGAAAGGATATGCAGAATAGTGGGGTCTGGAATAGTTGCCCCCTTTATAGAACTAGAAATGGAAGGAACTCACGGAATCTGCTTTGAGTTTCGTGCCAAAAAGTTTTATCACGGCCGCCACCTTTTCCTAATGGCTACCAACTTCATATCTCATGGCCGCCATGTTTTCCCTTCCAATCTTACGGCCGTGATATCCCAAAATATAGGCCACAAACTTTTCCCTAAGAAAATTCAAGCCGCCACATTCTAAATCCACGGTCACGAGTTCATTTCTCACGATCGCAACTTTTTTTGTGTAGAAATCTAAACAACCTGTCCCCATTTTGTCAACGTGCCCCAAACTGTTGTTACAAATCTGTTAGCAACTTGTAACAAGAAAAACCATTTATATAGTAAGTTCTCAACTCACAAAGCATACATCATGAATAATAAAGGACTAATCCGTTGAATTTGACTTTCATAACATAAAAGGGTCACAAGCATTCATGATAATAAAAATGTAAACCAAAGGGCACAAAGGCCCTATCCATCATAAGTAGTAAAATAATGTGCATATATGGAATGTATGTCGTGGAACACAGGCCAGAAGGAAAACCAAAGGCATGAAGGCCCCATGCATGGTATCTACGTAGTGTGTCGGTAATTGTATGTCAGTGTGTATCAAGAGCAGTGGACTGGTGTGAATCAGTGTGTACCAAGAGTAGTTTATCAGTGTAATGAACTAGAACAGTGTATCAAAATGTGTCAAGTGGGCACGTAGACCCAAACAAGAATAGGCACGCAGTCTCCATGAATAGCGAAAAGAATAAAAGAGAATCAGTGGTAGGGCAACAGCAGGGCGGTCACTTTCGTCAGGTTCTCTTCCTCCGAATGACGTAGCCTCCTTGAGATGACTCATCGGACGATAACCTCATCTCCTCGATCTCCTCCTCTAAACCAGTAGTAGTTTGCGCAGTACTGGAAGCCTAAGTCCTAGATGAAAAAGCACCAGTAGTAGAATCAGATGAAGGCACAACATAAACAACTGGAACGGCTGGTGGCGTATGACCTCTCGGCCAAAGCAGTAAGGGTGACCTTGTCTTTGCTGGTCCCCTCCAGTGCCCTGACAAAGTCCCCGAAGCCTGCTCCATGCACGATCTCCCAGCAGCGAAGAGGTAGGGTCGTGCATCACTGAAGCACAACGGAAGAGCCGCTGAAACCCTGGATCCGCAACATCACCTGAAAAAAAAACAAAACAAACGAATCAATAAATAGAAATGATAACAAAAACGATAACAAAAATGAAAGGGGATGACAAAAACAGAAACAGAATAGAAACGATGACAGGAACGATAACGAAATATGCTACAAGATGGCTGAAACAAACTGACGATAATCAAAACATCAAAATAAGTCTCAAAAACCAATCTACGCAACCTAAACCTTGCCCCAATTTCAATTTTTCATTTTCAAAAGAAAAGGGAAAGTTTTAAACTTCTAACCAAATCTAAAATTCAATTTTGATTCTCAAAAGACGATGACCCGACTTAGAATAGTTTAGGTTGAAATTCAAGTTACGGCGTCAAAAGTCAAAATCTTGGACCCATTTTAAAACCAATGATAACTCAATCCAATCAATCCAATTCATTTTCAACCTCAAGTTCAAAGGAAATCCAACTTCGCTTCAAACGTAATCCTAGGTTAATTTCATTTTAACTCAAATTTCAAATTCGATCCATTCATTGACATAGTTTTTACAAAGCATGACCTTAGAATTCAATCCCGTTCAAAATTCAAACTTCAAAATAGACAAACTCGACTTAGCCCACCCCAATGCAAAACTCAAACAAACAACTGATTCGTTTCAAATTCAAATGTTAAAGGTTCAACTTTCAATACAACGATCAACTTTTTTTTTCTTCCTGTCAACCTAACCCCTAATTCATTTCAAACCCATCCTAAACCCAATTTTGAAAACTCAAAAAGGTTTCCATTTCGTCTCAAAACTAGTTAACTCAACCAAAATTTTATCTCAACCAAAAACTTTAAATGCAAACCTCAATCGACCCAACTTCGACCCAATTTGGCTCCATTTTCAAGATTCAATCAATTATGTTTCGTTTCAAAATCAAACTCAATTTCAATTCGATATTGAACTTCAAATCAGCGTTCTAACCCTTAATTCCATCAACTCTCCAAGGTACGGTTCAAACACGTTCCAGAGCCACGTTCTGACATAGTTTCTATTTTTAAGACATTTCCAAATTATCAAAATTTAATTTAAACTAACATTTATCCAGATTCATTTTCAAATTCAATTCAATTAGCCCCATTTTTAATCAAATCCAACCCAATCCAAACCTGAGATCCGAAGCCACCCTCAATTTCAAAATCCTTTTTGCACAAATTTCAAAGTTTTTTCAAAGGTTCGTTAAATCTTAAGTTCATTTTGTCCAAGTTCCAAAATTCTATTTTCCAAGAAATATCCTGTCCAATCCAAGTCAGGGTCAAACCTAGTTAAAGTCCAATGTTTCAAACCAAGTCTCAACTTCAATTCAATTTAATCCCAAACTTCGACGTTCGATACAATTCAAATATTCAAATTAGGTTCAATTCAAATTCAATATCAAACAAAGGATCAAAAAAACTTTCAATCAATGAAACAAGTAAAAAAACTCAAATTTTTTGGTTTATCTCAAGGTTTTGGGTCGAGAGGTGAACCTTGCGGCGCCGTAGAAGGATCCCACACTCTGCTACTATGCCGGGAATGGTAAACCTCTTCATGGCTGGCTTCCGTAACTGGTGGTTCACCGAGTAGTAGGTCTCAAAATCAAACAACTCTGGCATCCTGGCTACACCCACAGCTGCATCCTCATCATCTCCACTGTCGTAACCCGCTACCACACCACCACCGGCCACATTGCTGTCGTCGTCTGGTGCCACATTGTCGTCACCTCCATTATCGTCGGCACCACTCTCGTCGCCGACGAAGCCAAAGCTGCCACCCACCATTGCTAAAAAAGCTAAGGAAATTAGTGAAAATAAGAACATTATCTCAGGAGCCAAGAAAACAAGATAGATGAGAGAGATAGGAGCGAGAGAGAAGAGAGAGTGTAACTGAGAATGAAGGAGATGAGAAACGAAAGAGTAAGAGGAAAGAAGCTCGGTTTTTGACTTCGCGTGAATGAAGTTTTTGAACCTACCCAGACCATATGTTCTGCTATCGGCCTTGTGACTGCGAGGTCCAAAGCTTTTAAAAGTGGTGGCCGCCACATCCGAACTCGAGCCGCCATGTTTGTTTATAGCAACCGTAACGTTTTCCCAAAGGTTTCTCACAGTCGTGAGATTTATATGCTGGCTACCCTTTTCCTAGGGCAAAATAGTGCAGGCCGCCTCTTTAGAAAGTAATGGCTACCATGTTTTCCATACCCCCATCTTTTGAAACATTAGGCAACCCCTGTGTAGGTTTCGAACAAATTAAAAACCTTTTTTCCGCTCTTAGTGTTTTGGTTGCCCCTAAGAACCCTCATCGGTCTTCGTCACGATCCAAAACTTATAATATTGACTCATTGATCCTCGTTATGACCTGAAACTGATAAGTTGACTCACTGGTCCTCACAAGACCTAAAACTTCCCTACCACCTTCGGTCCTTGTCATGACCTAAA
>JAULJZ010032837.1:0-14985 GCA_032270985.1 Heliamphora pulchella
TTACTAGTTTATTATTTATTATAAGTTTATAATAAATAAACTTATAATAAATTAATAATATATTAATTTGCAAAACAGAGGGCCAACGGGCCTGCTCGGCCCACGGGCTTCGGTGGGGGTGGGCCCAGGCCCGAAAATCCTATGTTTGGGCTTGGGCTCGGGCCTTGGCCGGGCCGGGCTTGGCCCGCACAGTACCGGGCCTCGGGCCAAAATTACACCCCTACTTGCCCCATTTTTTGCCCTTTTTTGAACAAGTTTTTATTCATCAAAATAGGGGAAAAAATAAACTTGAAAATTTTGGCAGAGCTTGATATGTATATATATATATATATATATAATACAATATATATATACAATTTAGCATAAATGATGTGACATGTATCTCCCAATCTAACAGTGGTGATTTTTCTTCTTTAAACAACGGTGAGATTGTCACACTTATGCTCCTCTCTCTCTTCCTCTTCCCACACTCTTTGCTCATACGCATAAATTCTTACGTCCTATCTTTTAGCAAACCCAGCTAAGAGAGAGAGAGAGAGAGAGAGTATTTCCGAAAAAGTAAAAAATTATTTATTGAGATTACTTTTTTTAAAATAATTTAATAAAAAATTAATTTTTTATTTTTTATTTTTTATTTTCATAAATTATCAAACTAACAAAGTCATATTTTTATTTGAATGACTTAAAATTGACAGATTAACCAATTATTATATTATTAATATTATTTTATATTTAATTTTTAAATTACTAATATTAAATAATTGAGTGCCTTTAGGCACGGGTCATAACTAGTGTGTGTGTGTGTGTGTGTGTGTGTATATATATATATATAACTATTATGCTAGTAATTTAGAACAAGCTAAATCATCCAAGAATAGTTACAGGTTTTGCTTGGTGTTAATTTCTCTATTGTCACCATTTAAGTGGATGCACAAAGATGTTATCTTTGGCTAGATAACTAGAGTGTGCACATGGTTTTATTACTCAGAGGCAACTGAGTTTTTGAGACTGGTGATTCTTTGGGCAGGATTTTCCCTCTGTTTCATTGGTTTGGCAGCCATGTGTAACATTCATTTTTTTCCCTGTCCTCTCCTCTCTGTTGTAACATTCATTTTTTTCCTCACATTTGTACTTATTTACTCAGTCAAAACCAAATGTTCATGTTTCAATGCCCTCAATGCTTTTCTGATTTGTGTCAACCATTCATTTGGTTATGTGTACGCTATGAAAAGATCTACTTAATATACATTCCAAAAACTAGTTCTTATTATGCAACCGTTTGTACCTTTCTGCTATGATTTTCGTAGGAACTGTATGAAATTGCTGTGGCACTTTCTTTTGTACCCATGAACTATTTGTTGAGGTCTTTATAGCTTTTGTCCCCTTTCATATTTAATAATTCCTAGTAGGAAGTCCATTTTAATAGTCTATTAACAGTTTCCTTTCAGAAATAGGGCCATTGATTCCTTTTGTCAAATGAGTACTCTTGCACGAATTGCACCTGCTAGATGCCTTTAGAGCTATTTGATATATATAACCCATCAAGTAATACTGTCTTTTGTGTTCGTGATTGGGCAGGATACTAAATGCATACTCCAAGGTGCCTCAAAAGTCTAAGGTATCTTCAGCTAAAAGGTAATAATCAATTTGTGCCGTGTCCTCTTCATGCACACACACATTAATTTATATTCTTAGAAATAGTTATTTTAGTCTTTGTAGTGTGTTTTATGTTTAAATGAGTCCTTTTACTCTTTTAAAAGTTCTTTTATTCTTGATATGAGATGGCATCATGCATGATTTGATGCAACACATGACACCTAACCTATACAGGCTATGTGACAACCTTTGTACTTTGGCTAGATGAAAAATCAAGATACATACAAGGAAATGCTGTACCTTTATACTTACTGCAACAAAGTTAGGTCCGCAGTAGGATGGTCAAATAATCGAGGGCTTAGATCTTGGATCTAGCTATTCACAAGTTATTTGAAACATCAAAAGACTTGTCTCCAGTAGTGCAGTTTTGTTGCAACCTCTGATGGCCACCTATATTAGGTTGTTGCCTTGAAACTCTATTTTCAAACTGAAAATATTAATGGAACCTGTTGAAAGAAAATTAGGGTGTTAATCAACCTTAATACACATCATTGATATATATATCTCACCAAGTAACTTCTAACACTGTTCCTCAAATTGGAGAATATATGTTACATAGGCCGAGCTTATAAAGCAACTCGAACTACAATTTGCACAAAGATTTAGTGAAGATATTAGCAAGTTGCATGTCCGTAGGCACAAAGAGAGTAGCCATCACACCACTTTCCACTTCTCGAACTAGATGACAATCTACCTCAACGTGCTTTGTTCTCTTAGTAAAAGTGTTTTGCTGATTATTTTGTTATTTGTTTGTTAGTTAAATGATAGTTTAGTCGTTAAAACTAATTAGAATTTTAGGTCTTGTTCGATTTATATTTTATAACTCATCTTAGTGACTTGAGTCTTTTTCAATTATTGCAATACTAGTTTTTCTCTTTGTCTCTCTTTTGTATCCTCATATCAAAGCAGAAACCATAATCCGATTGGCAACTTTTTTAGTGGTTGAATTTTTTGAAGTATTCCTTTGTGAAAGTCGCATATTTTTTTTTCTTTGTTTTTGTTTGAGAGTTCGAATGACCTAGATTGGTTGCAAGGGTGTGCACCTCAGCTTCCACGTCCTCTCGGCATCATCGAGCACTGGCGACCACTATCGATTACTCATCAATCACCGACGATCACTGCTGATTACTCGTCGACCACCGACCACCACTCGACAACCACTGACGAACACTCGATGACCACTAGTGCAGGTTTAGTGACCAGATCTATCCTTTGGCATACCTTAGTAGCTAGATCTGACATGTTTTCTTTGGTACCCATAACTCGACCCGAGTGTCTCGTGCTCTTGCTCTTGTGACCATCGCTGACACTCGGCAACCACTGGTGCACCAGTAGTAACTAGATCTGGGCTTTGGCACGCCTTATAAAGCTAGATCTGGCTTGTTTTGTTCGGTATGCGTTACCCAACCCAATTATTTCTTGCTCCTATGACCTTCTCTGGCTTTCCATCTTTCACCATTGACTTCCTTGAACCTCCGCATGCCTTCAACAATGTGTGATGGACCTCTGTTTGGTCTCCTCTCCTGTTGTGCGGCAGACCTCCATTTGGTTTCATTTCTAGCTTCCTCTGTTTGGTTCTCTTTGATATTTGGACCTTCAGCTGTCTTCAAATCGCTTTGTTTGTGCAGTTTTGGTTTGTGTTTTCACCTTCCTTCGGTGAAATTTAGCTATTCTTAGTGATGCTGAAATTGCTCAGTTTGTGCACTTTTGATTTGTGTTTTCGCCTTTGGTGACGTTTTGCTATTCTTGGTTTACCTATGCCTTTGATTTTGCTTGGGCTCACTATTGGACGACGATTCACTCTAAGCTATCAGCATAAGTTGAATTAGAATAATTGTCATAAGGTATGAACTTTTGGCACAAGTATTGATTTTTTAGCACGATAATTTGGATACGATTCTCTGGCTCACGAGATTTGGCATGGGATTTTACTTTTTGACTTCCATTGGTGCCCCATTTCCCTTAGTGCAGTCTCTCTTCGAGCAGTTTTCAATTATGCTGGCTCCCTTTAGGCTCCAATCTCATGCGTCTACTATGCCCACTCTGTTAACTTTATTATGATTATATTAGCTTTATTATCATTATTATTATCCGGTGTGGTTGGGCACACCATATCTTATTATGTGGTTTTCGTTATTCTATAAATAAACCGTTGCGTACCCTATTAGGGTTAACGCATTCATTCAATCTAATCATGTTTACTAACACACTCTCTCTTCAAGTTTGCATGGTTTTTATGTCACAAGTATTTCATCTACTACGCGGATATCTGATTCCAATTCTTCTCTCATATGACCTCTGATTTGTCAAGTATTAGTCATTGTATTTTTGTGTTTCTCCCATCACTATTTCTACTGCATATGGCGCTTCTATGCAAGTTGTTTCTATTGACTATATCCTTTCTCAATTTTTTCATTATTTATTCCTAATTTTTTTATGTACTATAGTTGTCTATCAGATTACTATATATTATTTAACTTTTTGATTCTAGTTTTTATGTTTTATTTTCTTCTTTTAGTTGTGTTGTTCAAGATCGGATGTTCTAGAAACAAGTTGGGATCGAGCTTTAGATTGATGATTTATACATGTTGGAAAGCTTGCACATTCCTCTAGACTCACTCTGCTTAGTGACATTTCTGAGTGTAGTTATTATAAACTTGCAAAGATGTCAACTGTATTTTTTCCTGGAAGCACTTCTCTTTTTATATATCTTTTCTCTATTGTTTATATTGATGTGTGAGGTCCTTCTCCCCTTACCATAAAGGGTGGATCAGTGTATTATAGTTATTTTATTGATGATTATATAGGGGAGAGTGTAATTTTGGCCCACGGCCTGGCATTGTAGCGGCCCGCCCTAGGCCCAAGCCCGAAAATCTTTGCAACGGTCCTGAGCCGCCCCCTCAAACTCATGGGCCGGCCATGCCCTGTTAGCTCGCTCGTTTGGCCTAAATATTAATATGTAATAATATAAATATATATTAAATAAACTATAAACTAATATAATAAAATATAAACTTATATAATAAACTAATAACTAATAATAAAATAATAAACTAATAAATGACTAATAAACTAATATTAGACTATAAACTTATAAACTTATATAATAAACTACTAATAAACTAATATTAAACTTTAAATTTATAAACTTATATAATAAACTAATAAACAACTAATAAACTAATATTAGATTATGAACTTATAAGCTTATATAATAAACTAATAAACTACTAACAAACTCATATTAAACTATAGACTTATAAACTAAACTAACTAACAAATTAATGAACTTATAAAGTTATAAATTTATAATAAATTGTAAATTTATAATAAAATAATAAACTAATAAATAAACTTATAATAAACATTAAAGTATAAATTTAACAATATATAGTCATATACAATAAGTTAACAACTCAAAAAATTATAAAAAGAAGAACAAAAAAATGAAAAGCCCGCAATTGGCCTGGCCCGTGGCCCAAGTCTAAGCCATCTACTCTTGGGCCTACTCCTCCCCCAAAAATCCTAGCCCGGTTCAGCCCGCTCTTTTGCAAGAGCCTGCTCGACTTGAGCTGGGCTTGACCCGCCCAAGCCACGGCCGGGCCGGGCCGGGCCAAAATTACACCCATAAGTGTATTCATGTCTCATAAATCTAATTTTTTTTCATATTTACTACACATTTCACTCCATAGTTTACACTTTGTTTCCCACCAATATAAATACTCTTCATTCTGATTTGGGTTAGGAGTATTTCCTAACAGAATTCTCTAACTTCTTAGCTGCATCTGAAACTATTTATCAATTTTTATGTTCAAATACTCTAGCACAAAATGGTAGAATTAAAACAAAATATCGGCACATTCTTGATACATCTCTCACTCCCATCTTCTGTCCTCTGTCCCTACCAATTTTTGGGGAGAAGCAAATTTACTGCAGTGCATCTTCTTAATTGCATGCTCTCATCTCCTTTTTTGGAATCTCTCCTCATGAAAAATTATTTGGTTATACTCTTAATTATTTGTTGTTACGAGTCTTTGGTTATGTTTGTTTTGTTCTTCTTAAACGAGGGCCCAATAAACTTAGTGCTTGCTTAGCTCCCCATTTCTTTTGGGATATGGTATTTAATAAAAAAGGGTATCGATGCTATGATCTTGCATCTAAATGGTTTTATGTATCATGTTATGTTTCTTGAGTGACTCTCATACTTTGTTGTACCTTCCAAATATGCCGCAATTTCTAAAGAGGAGGATTTAATTTATATTGATCATTTTTCAAATAACATACCTTCTGAAGAGTACTCATACTCTTGATGTTTTTGAACTTCTTTCTACATCTTCTCCTTTCAACTGTTTTCTATTTTCCGTTAGTTTATTCTCGTAGGTAGCCTCCTGCTCAACACGTATCAACCAATGTCAACACAGCCCTCTCTACCTCTGTGGATCCTCATTCACTTGAACGGCGTTATTCTTTGCATGCTCATACTCAGCCGGTGAGAGTTTGTTTTTCTAACACTTATTTTTGTCTTCTTATCGCGCCTATTTATTTACTAGTCATGCTTATATTGAGCCTCAGTCCTATAAAAAAAGCATTTATTGGTCCAAACTGAATCAATGCTATGCACGAAGAATCAACTGCTTTTTAGAAGACTTGTATTTAGAATTTGGTTCCATTGCGTGCTCGTAAGAACCTTATTGGATGTAATTGAGTTTGAAAAGTTAAAACTCATTTTAATAGTTCTATGGAGCTCTATAAAGTTAGATTAGTTGCAAAGGATTTTTCTCAATAGTATAAAATTGATTACGAGGAAACTTTTGAACCTGTGGCTCAAATGACAACAGTTTATACTCTAATTTCTATTGCTTTTTAATTAATTAATTTTTAGTTGGATGTTAATAATGTTATTAGATAATTATTTATGTTTGTTAGGATCGTTTTGTAATTATCTTGGTGTTTCTTATATAAATACTGGCGTGGATTATAGGTTAAAATGAAGCCTCATTATTTTTCCCTAATAATATTTTTCTGTTTTTCTCTTTTTTTCTTTCTCTTCTCCTGTAGTCCTAAATCGCTACTTTACGATTCAACTTGGTATCAAAGCATTCCAATCTAATTCTAGAACACGTCGAGAACATGTAAGATTTGATTTGGGGCAAACGAGAAGGGATGACATCTGTCGTCGTTCGATGACGCCATCATCCTTATAGACAAACGCTGCCGCCATTTGCTCCGATCTACTTGTTTGACTCTAAGATTTATGGTGATTTTTGTGGAATTATCTGAAGGACTCTAAGATTTATGGTGATTTTTGTGGAATTATCTGAAGCCATTTGATGGGTTTTTTTTTGATTTTTTGAACGATTTTTGGATTTTTAGAACCCTAAATCGCGATCTCTTTGTTAGAGCCTCAAATTTGGTTTTTGCTTATTGAGATCTCATCCATGGATGCCAAAATCACCTCTACAAATCTTCTTGGGCATCGATTTGTTGATTTGAATACCATCAGAGAAGATTCGAGCTTCAATGGGTTCAGCGCCTAGGGTTTGGTTGCCGAATTGGTTTCTTTTCACCTCAGATCTGATTTTTTGTGCTCGACGACTACCCTTAGCCTTCTTGAGCATTGATTTGTTGCTTTGAACATCATTGGAGAATATTCAAGCTTCAACAGGTTCGGCGCCTAGGGTTTGGTTGCCAAACTGCTTTCTTTTCCCCTCATATTTGTTCTTCAGTGCTTGGTGATTTGCCTTGTCTCTTCTTTCTTATGATTCGAGGTGGTTCACTGTTTCCAATTGAGCTTGTGCTTGGTTTGTTTCACTTCTAGGGTTTTATCTCTTAGTTCTTATGGTTTGTTCTAGTTGTTTCACTTCAGATATGGTTTCGTGACTTGGTTTTGTTTGGTGGTGTTTGGATTTGGCCTCTTTCCTCTACTTTGATTTAGTATGGCTGAAACAAAGACTTCTTCTGGTTCTCATGATGCTCTCCATCTTGAGCTTAGCGAAATTGTTCGGATATTGTATGATATTTTGTCTCCATCGTATACTTACTACATTAGCTAATTCAGGTAATATTGTTACCTCTCCATCTTGGGTCATCGATTCATGCGCTAGTTCTTATTTGTCTGGTAATCCATATCTTTTTTTTAATTGGACTCCTATTAAGCATCATATAGTCTTAGCTATTGGCTCATCTTGACTTGTTCACGGGCAAGGTGTTCTTCATTCCTTTCCTTTTTTTGCCTTACCTTCTAGCCTACCTCTCCCCGAGTTAGGCTAATAATTCTTATTTTTGTCCAGCGCTAGTTTGGTATTGTTGCATTTTCTTTTTCTTTGTTGAGCACTTGCGCATAGTTGCTAGTTTGTGGTTCTGGTTTAAATATCAGGTTGGTGATGATATCTATTAACTCTCCAGTTCTGATTTTTTCCTGGAAGTGTGTAATGCATATGAATCTAGTTCATTGTCTTATTAGGATAAACTCTCATTATTAAAGAGTTACCTTTGTTGTCGTCGTGACCTATGCCTTCACTCTGTGCTGCCATCTGTTTTTATTTGAATTTCTTGCATCATGTTCTCTCTTTGGCTGCTGTCATGACTAACACATATTCATTTTGACATGTGGCATGGATTTAATTAATATATGGCTTCTATGTTCCGAATATTTATCTACATTAGTGCCTTGCTGCAGTGAGTTTGAAGAACTGGAAGCAGTCCCAACTATGGCAGTAATGGATGGCCCCTTAGAGCCATCTTCGTCAACTACCTCCAATGTCATAGATGTTCCTGATGATTCTTCCTTCGTGAACTTCTTCAGCGTATGCACTCTTCTTAATTGCATAGCTTTGACCCTTTTTAACTTATGGGCCATGGCTTTATTTTCAAACCCTTCTGAAGTGTTCCTATCTTAAGGCGCTTCCAGTGTACAGATACTTCCATAAATATGTTGCTCCTACAAAAATTATGCATCAAGGGATGAATATCTTGTTTACATGTGGCTAGTGTCTAGTAATGTGACGGAGAAGCAGATGACCAACCTATTATTGTGTCACAATAATAGGTTGGTCATTATAAACATAGAATATTATGTCTCACCACTAATGAATATAATAGAAGTTGTGAAAAGAATCAGTGGAGGAAATTGGTCCATGTAGCCCACTCCAAGTAATAGGTCATATTACAAGATCATATTTTCACTTATTCTACTGGATCTTATATGTAGCCTACTCGTGTACGACATGATTCGGATCTGATCATAGAAAAGATTCTCTTCAAGCGAACAGCCTATCTTCTGTATAGTGCTTACGTGATGATTGGAACAAAGACACATTTGGTTGTTAATTCCCTAATACGGCATGCGTCATTGCGCTATGCAAAATGAAAGTCAATATGGAATTACCTAAGAGACATGTTCATGTAAACAGGTGAAAGTGTAATAGGAGCTTTTTAATAAATGGTCTCACGCCATCTCAACAAGCCATAATACCAATGACTCCAGAATGGCTACATGGATTTATCTTCAAAGAAAAATGTAGACTTTTGATACTTATGATGATCCTGATGAAGTCTAAAAGCAGTAACATAGCTGAGCAGTATTGCAAGTAGAGTTTTTTAAGTTTTTACAAATGATGATAAGATGGAAAAGGTGGGCTGTGCTAAGGCTGAGGGTCTGAGAAGGTATTCAATTTATTCTGGTAAAAAGTGAATGATAAAGTCACTGTGCAGAATTATGGGTGTAGTTGAGTTCATATATCACTCACATGAATACACTACTTCACTTTTATGGGGGACCTAACTTTTGTCACTTCCGTTTATCTGACTGTGGCCAGTTCTCCCGAATCATATGTTTGCAGGAAGCTGTGACTATCGGGAATGCTTTGAATTCCACAATGACCGGACAGCCTTACCAGAATTCTGTAGCAATCCCTCCTCGTTCACACAGTGTTCCTCTGACTGTACCAACCATCCAGGTATCAGCAACTCCTCTGTCAGTATCCACTTCTTTGACACCCCTCCTTGATACCACTGAAACCAGCAACAATAGCAATCGGGCTACAAATCTTGTAAAGCCATCTTCATTTTTCAGTCCTCCTCCCTCTTCTGCACTGGTGACGCCATTTGTCTCTTCATCAATGCCTACTGCTCCTCCACTTAATCCTTCTGGTAATCTACAGCGCCCATATGGTGCTCCTTTGCTACAATCATTTCCTCCACCCACTCCCCCACCATCCCTGACTCCAACTCCTGTCCCCAACTCAAACTATGGGCCTGTTGTTAGCAGAGATAAAGTACGCAACGCCCTTTTGGTGCTTGTTCAGGTATGCCTCTGACCACCATATAGTTTACCTGTACAATATTTTGTCCTTTTTGTTTTCCGGCATGGGTTTGTGTGACAAACTGTTGCATTTGTGTGATTGTAAGTTGTTAGAAGTTGATTTCCCATACATGGATGGGGAGACATGTAAACCTATTAACGCTATCAGCTGTAATCTTTAGTATATGCTGCAGCCCTCGAGGGAAGGGTGTGGTTCAAAGTCCTGTGCGTCCAGGTGCCTATCTTTTTAACTCCAAAGAAGGAAGAGTGGGCACGGGATGTAACGTTCTTATCTCGAGCCATAATGATATTGGCCGCTTTGGGCGAAGCCCTCTCAACTTTATGTAAAATAGGTTTCTTTTCTTAGGTTTTCATGTGAACTAAGACACTTGATGAAGATGCACCTTTCCTGCTTGGTGTTAAAATGGCGTTTTGGAGTTGGTTAGTTTAGGAATCAATTGCTATCCCTCTCTCCTCGGAGGAATTATTAGTACTCTTGGTGCAATGCTCTATACTATCCACTGAATGACAACTTATTATATGTTGAGTAAAATACTACCACAAAAGTGATGGACCTCACTGTATGAACCAATAACTATCATGTTGGAGCACCACCTAAACTTGCCCTAGAGCAAACAATAACTACTACTCTCCTTGGCATGACATTTGTGAACCTTAATAACATGAATCTGTCATCAGAGGCACTAAATCCGGTAGAATACTAAAAGCTCTCAGATTTTGGGTTCCCTCTGTTCATGCTTTTCCTGATAGTTAGAATCTTCAATTTATGTGCCTAAACATATAAATTCTAGCAACTCTATTATCGTGTTCATGTGATCAAGCAACATATAATTTAGAAAAATCTATTTTGATCATGATACTTTTTGACTTTACCTCATATGATTCTGATTTCTGGTGCTAATCCTTCATTGATCTTATTTCATCACCTAGTTTTCCTATCTGATTAAGCTGTCATTTGTGTGATAGGACAGTCAATTCATTGACATGGTTTACCGGGCGCTGCTGAATGCGCATCACTCCTGAACAATATGAAGAATCCATTTGCTTCTTTGATTTCCCTCCACTTTGAAGGCCCAACCAGCGCAGAGGAGAGGAGAAGAGGGGAGAAGTGATTTTTGTGTTGTGTAGTTTTTGACCTACTAGTACAAGCTTTGTTAATAGGATTAGGATTCTTTGTAGTTTACATTCTCAACTTCATTGTAAAGTTGAGTCTATTTTGGGTCTACCTTGAGCTGTCTCCGTGATTTGAACGGCTCATCTTGTAAGGTATGTTAAAAACTTAATTGTACAAAAAATCAGGCTAGTCGGATATTAGTAGTTACATTGTCAAAACAAGTCTTAAAAGGATAGGTGGTCTAATTTGAGAGTTGTATATGCATTCCAAACAAATGTTATTAGATAGTATAGTTATCAGTGTCCGAACAACTTAATTTTTTGTACGGATGATTTTGTTAATAATTTTTACAAAACGAATTACTCGGATCATAGGTATAAAGCTTGAGATGGGCATATAATAATTTTCATGGATGCTGCCACTTCGTCAAAAACAAAAATAGAAAAAGAGGAGAATGCATATTTAAGAGATTATATTAAATACATGACTGAATTGCATGCGTCTTATTGCCTAATCAAAATTTATAAAAATAGGATCTCAAAGAAATATGTCAAGTTGGATTTTAACAACAAGATTTAGTCACAAAATTTGGTTAAATTATATTTTATTTACGTAAAAATCTGCTCTACAAGCATAATGTAAAAAGCTATTTTCCAATGCTTCTGTCCTTTCACCCGCTAGTCTTCTTCAATGAGACGACTGGAGATGACAAACCCTTAAAACGAGTTCTTTGAGCTATGATTGAAAATTTATGACACAACACAAAGCTAGAGAGTCATGATTGATTATTTTTTGACATGACGTACTAGTAACACAAGTTGATAACACGTTTAATAAATAGGTCGAGTTAGTGTTCAACCCGTAGAATTTAAAAAATGACTCATCTAACCTGTTTCATTATTTGTGAATTTTTTTTTCAATTAACTATTTGAATTTTAAAATTCTTTAGGCATAGATTCATGTTATTTTTTTATCTAACTATTTAAAGATTTTTTGTAGAGTGTTTGGAGTTTTTTATTTATTATAATTTGTGATTTTATAATTAAAATATGTATAAAATTAAAAATATGAACTTATTATCAAATAAATTGTTAAACGAGTTATTAATAGGTTGTAAATAGTTTAACATGTTTATAAGTAGATAGTGTTAGTATTAGAATAAGTAGTATGTTTAGTTAAATGGGTAGTGTTAATATCGATAAATTTTTGATACGAATCTAATACGATACAACACGATACAATACCTATCCCTATTTTTAGCCATCAAGGGCTTTCGAAGGCCTCTGCCATGATACTATAAGTCTTAATGTTCTTACGATGATGCACTGATGAAGCTGCTTGAAAAGAAAACTTATCGCTGTGTTGTCATTTGCGCTGAATTATGTTCGAACTTTAATGATGTGGTGCGAGCGTGTCAAGACAAATGCGTTCAATTGTATTTGAAATTGTGCAAAACTAACTTCAAACCAGAACAAATTGTGTGTAACTCGAAGCAAAATCTAACGGTTCAATTTTTTGCCTCAATGAAGAGGATTTTAACAATTTCCAAATGTACGAAATTTGCGCCATGAATGGATAGAAAACTGAGATTGAACTTGAAATGAGTTTGTATTAAATGAAGTATGAATTGAAACAAGGATAATGACTAATGCTATGCCTAATTGAGAACAGAATTTAAATCTATTCTAACAAACAGAAATTGAAATTAGGATGGATGAACAGATTTTGATTTAAAAATGAAAAAAATGTGTAAATACAAGATAAGAAAATAAAGCAAGCTCGAGATTTTTGATATGTTGGATGTGTTGTTGATCTGTTCCTCTCTGCCTTCTCTTTATATTTATAACAATTCAAATAACTACTTGTCCTATTTAGCTCCATTTGTTTCTCTAACAACTAGCTCTTTTATTGGACTCTTTTCCAAAGTAACACGTCATATTTTCTTATTATTTTACCAACAACTTATTTCTTTCTCTAGGTTGCACACCAGCAATAACTAATTTTTCTAACAATTTCCATATGTCCCCTTCCATAAATTATTCGTCTATTTTTTTAGTCCATGATCATCCAGTTCACTCCAAGTCAATAACAACTCCTATTTTTTCTCTTCTCACTTTTATCTGAAACTACAAACCTTTTTCCTTTCTTCTAGGAATCTTCAAATTATTATTTTTTATCCATTGGCATCAAATAAAATTTTTCAGATATGGTCCAAACAATGCCCCCCTCAAATACCCTTTTCTGAAAACAAAGAAAGGTATTTGAATATAAGACCTGATATTAACGAGGCCGTAGAAAGTCTTAAACAACTGGTTGGCCTGTATTTGAGTGACATTTTCATCTTGAATAACTTTCAGAGCTGCATACCATCTTATAAAGATTCTAGGATGGCAGAAAACCCATGCTTCTATTCAGGCTTGTATTCCATTCTATAAAGATTCCAGGACAGCAGAAAGTTCTTGAAAGGCCTGTGTTGATATGAACCGGCCTGGATAAAAAAGTTTCAGGCCTTTCTTTGGCAGGACGAACACCATGTTATAGGGTAGTTTAATGGTTATGATAAAAGTTGTTGGAGCCCTTTCTTGCCCCCCTTGATCAGGCTAGAACTTGTTTGGTTTGGGCACTTATGCAGAATGACTTGACAAGGAGTTGATGGTTTTTTCTACTTTTGCTCTTTCTGTCTAAGCTTTTATTCTGAGCTACTGCAATCTTCTTTATTGGGACTATGTCAGGAATTTCTTGTTGCCATAAGAACTTTGAGTGGGTTAAACAACTCATTGTCCTAGTAGAGTCAGTTGAGGTTAACCGTCCTAGGACATTTGTAGCCTAGTTCAGTTCTCCGTAGATTCTTGACTCTCTTATTGTTAGTCCTAGGCAATCCAAACGGGAGGTGAATTGGGTTTTAAAAATAATAATAACTATTTTAAAAATTTTTTAAAAATCTTTTAATTTCTTAAATAAATATAGCAAGTATATCAAGAAATAAAGTAATAAAGAAATTAAAGAGGTTAAGAAGAGAGAAATTATATTGGACACCAAGATTTATAGTGGTTCGGCTTCTTCCAAACCTACGTTCACTCCGCAAGACTCCCCTTGAGAATTTTCACTAAGATAGAATGTTTTACGGGCGCATTCAAAACTTTTTACAGTCTCAAGAAGATTCTACAAAACAATCCCTATTTTTTCTAATATCTTTTGAGCTCTTTTTTAAATAGTATTACACACTTTCTTAAAAAATCAAGGGTGAATTACCCTCTATTACAATAAATGTATGAAAATTAAAGATTTACCCACTCACCCTATTTACAAATTATTGAAAATAAATGAATACAAAAAAGTGAGAATTGACTGGAGGAGTTAATGAGTAATAAATGCTTTCTTGAAGATGTGAGCTTTTGATTCAAGAAATAGAATCGTGTCCAGATGTTCCAGGTCATTTAAAGCTCTAAATCTTAACTCCTTTTATAGCCATATGAAATAAATGATCGTTGGTGGGTTAGTGGAGGCAATTAATACTCTGAAATCCAATCGTTAGAACCAGCACGAGATCTGAAATCTGTCGTAGGGGTCGACTCAAAATCATTTTGTGTCGACTCAAAATATCTAGGGCTTGATTTTTCAAGTGATTGTGTTGACTCATTTCTTCAATGGTGTTGACACAAATTCCGCATCTTCCTCACCCACACGGTGGTGTCGACTCATGGAGCTTTTGGTATCGACTCAATCATTACTTCAGTTTTTAAGGAGAGACCTTTAGTGTTGACACATCTTCATTTTGGTGTCGACTCTTTTTGTGTGGCAAGCTACTGGAATTTTGGTGTCGACTCATCTTTGTTTTGGTGTTGACTCATAAAATTGCAGTCAGCCTCGGTAGTTTTAGCGTTGACTCATT
>JAULJZ010032858.1:0-14984 GCA_032270985.1 Heliamphora pulchella
GTAAAAGGCCAACCAAGAGGGAGGCGATGCAGCAAAAAAAAAAAAAAATAGAAAATAGATTGGTAAGAGGCCAACCAGGGGGGAGGGGCGATGCAAACAAAAACCAAAAGCTGAAGCCCAACGCCAGGAACCGAACCTTAGGAAGATGCTATCCCACTTGGAGTACTACTTGCATGCTTGTTTATTCCATAGTTAAGAGAGGAGCAAAGCTTATTGGTGCAGTCATACAGAGAGCGGCTGGATAATATAGTTATGAATCTTATTCTATCATTTTTGAATGGTTTCCATACCCTAGAGTAACATGTCAATCATTTCATTTATCATTCATAAATGACCCTTAACATTGATAACGTAACATTCCATAATAAGCTGCTAATCAATGATCATTACATATATTTTATTTTGAATTAAAATAAATGAGCAAACCTTCCTTATTAATTACAAACGGGAATATGTAACATTCCATTTATAAGGTGCCGAAGATGGAATGAGTAAAAAATTCATAGAAAATATTTTAAGGGTAAAAAAGTCCCAGATAATATTAAAAGGATCTAGTGGAATAATAGTTCGTTCTATAGGATCTATCTTTAAATAAGTTGTCAAAATAGGACCATAGACTAATTAATTCATGAAAAAAGATAAATAAAAACAAAATACAATGAGATCAAATAGAAAGGACAAACAGTAAGAATAATTAGTACAAACAAAAAAATAAATGTAAAAAATACACTTGCTAAAGAAGAAAATTCCAACACAAAAAATATCAATAGAAAGTAAAATGATTAAATTTTAAGATATAAGACGTGTGTTGAATATTTTTCACCACTATTTTTTTTTTTATAGATTTTTCATAAAATTTCTCGATGATGTCTCAATAACCAATTAACACTTTCTTAGCAAAAAATTATATATAAAATAAAAAATAATAAAACATATAAAAATTGACAAAATACTTGATTGTTTAGAATTTAGCAACATAATTAAATTTAAAAGTTTGAATGCTTACTATTTTAGTATAACAGGAGATAAGTTTAAACGTTTAAAAAGATAATAATTTATAATAGAATAAATTTAAAATTTTAAAATAAATTTTAAATTTGAAAGAATGTTAATTTGGACTAATAAAATTAAAATATTAAAATATATAATTACAAAATATAATAAAGAATATTAAAAAGATAGTACGTTGAATCAATAAAATTGGAGCAAACAATTTTTTACTATTAAAAAAAATCTTGAATTTGGATTATAAGAATTAGTTAAATTTCAAATATTGAATAGATAGTTAGTTGAACAATTAAATTGTAACACATGATTATTCTATATTATTTAAATTTTTTTAAAAAAAGTAAATTGGTCTAATAAATAGTAACATATAATTATTGGATATTATCAGTATTAAATAAACTTTACAATTTGAAAAGTTAATAATTTGGATGAAAAAAAATCAAAACTTATAATTATTGAATGTTGGAGCAATCAATCATGTCACTTTATAAAATTTAAAACTATAGTTTGAAAAATAGTAATATGAGTCAATAAATGATAAGTTTATAATAAATTTTAAATTTGAAAGGAACTGAATAATTTAGACCAATTCAATTGTGTCACATAATTTTGTTTCAAATATGATTTGAAAAGATAGTAATTTGAATTAACAAAGGATAACATTATATAAATTTCACATTTAAAAGGTTTCGAAATTGAAATTTCGTTCAATCATATTGTGCCACATAATTTTTTAATATAAAAATATTCAAAATTCTTAAAAATAACTTTCAGAGTTAAAGAACTAACAACATTTTGTTTTATATAATAATAAATATTGATAAAAAAAAATAGAAATGTAGTAGGCTATAAAAAATTTCAATTTCTACATTTTAAATTCTCACTAAAAGGGCACAGTCTCTTTCCTACATGGCATTCTCCCCTCGCTCAATTCACTTCACTTCCCCCTTTATTCTCATTCTTTTGATTATGATTACCTTTTATCTTTGGATTTCAATTTCAATTTCAATTTCAATTTTTTTCCAATGTCTTTTGCCAATATGTTGGGGCAGCTCCTGTGGCCGGAACGTGTAAGCCCCACACGCCTCTCAAGATTCGACCCGGGGTCTCAGCCCCTCCTCCCCACCTACCTACCCCAAAAAAATGTCCTATGCCAACAAACTTTTCTATTTTTTTCACTTATTTTCATTTATAATATTGCTTATTCTTAATCTTTTAAACTATTTTTTCGCCGATAAAAAAAAAAAACTTTTTTCCCCTCGTATCCATTTCTCTCACAATAAAATATTGTTAAAAATACATGCAAATGTTCTTGAATAATTTTAACACGTTATTTTTTTAGTTTGATAAGTCTGCTACCCTTTCCATTTTTTATTTGTAGATTATTTTTTTCACCTTTAGACCATGTTTGATTGACCATATTAATAATGAAAGGATATATAATCCCATTTGATAAGTAGTCTAATGAAATTAGTAATAAATGAATTATTAATACCATATCCTCTTAAACATTGTATATCTCACATTTTATAGGATTAATTATCCAATAGATGCATAATTTTTTCATTACTTGTTAAATTCAAATAAGAAAAATATAATTTCATGAGGTATATAGTTTAATCTCATGTCTAATTCGGTCAATCAAACATGACATTAATCAGTTATTATATTTTTTCTTCATTTAATTATAATCATGACTTAGAAACATTTAGGTATAATTAGGCTTTGTTCGTTTAAATATAAAATAATTTTTGACAAAATATTTTGCCTATTTTTGTTATTTGAGTTGACAAAAACAATGTGCAATATTTTTTAATAATATATTTTACATTATAAGAGCGAAATCTATTTTCATAAAAAGTAGAGCAAGTTACTTTTGATGGCAGTAAAAAAAAAAGAAATAAATAGGAAGAATATTAAATTATAGACAAGCATGTAAATACCAAGGGATAGCTAACTGGATAATACATAGCTAGCAGGAAAACAAAAAAAGGCGAAAGATGAAATAAAATTATTTTATGAACTAACCTAAATAGATAATAAAAACAATCAAACAAAAGATTTGAAAGCTCTCCTTCCCCACTCTCTCATATTTCTCTCCCCTTGCCATATTACATCATTTGGAATATAATTTTTTATTGTGTACTATTATTATGTTTAAAATATATATTTAATAAATTTTATATAAAAACATTTAATTAGTTAATATAATTAGATTGAGCAAGATAAAATAGAACGCAATGAGTAAATTATGTTCTCATTTTAATTTTTATTAGGCAAAAAAAATATACGTATGCTTGGCACAGGACATAAGTGCATGACGCAGAATAAATTATAATCTTAAGCATGGAATATTTTATTTTAAATATAATAAATATTTAAAAATTAATTTTGTGCGCATTGTAAACTGATGGTACAATCAGAACCAACTTGATTGGTTCAACCTTGATGATCTCGAACAGAATTACGACCGAACTTCTAAATGCCGAACTCACTGAAGGCTGCGCGTGATGTTTCCAAACTCCTGCAAGACAAAGAACACCATTAGTGCTTTTCAGCCTGATTTGACCGGAAAACACTCAGACGTTCAAGTTAGATTTCTCTCTAAGAGATTTCTAATCAAGAACTGAGTTGGAATTGCGTACCTGGGGGTATAGAGCGCCTTTCTTTATATAGGGGTCGAAACTAAGGAGACTGAATCCTCTTAAAACTCTGCCTCTTGTCCTTTATCTCTGGTTTATCAAAGATTATGCCATATCTGTGGGTAGTTATAATTGCTTTAGGGAGCTTTTCCTTCATCTCTCGAACTGTCGTAATGGAAATTGAGTCTTCCTAGGTTATCTCTTAGCCTAAGGTTTATCAAACTGCACCGTAGGCTGCCGCTTTATGGGGTGGCCTGAATTCGTCGTGGACCAAATTGATAGTGAGCTAACCACTCTGATTGGGTTGAATTAATCTTGGGTTGGCCTACCAAGGTAGTCCCAGATATGACTTGCTTTGGGCTGGGCTCCAAGCCTATGATTTTATCCGCCCTCAACTGCCCCCAACTCTTGTCTTCTATTGGCCGAAGAGTCTAGTGAAGAGTAAGAGCTTTTGTATGCCATTTTTTTAGTGGGTGTATTCTCCCGAACTTCGTTTATTCCACGAACACGTCCTCTTGGGCTCCGTTTTGTCCGACGAATGTATTCGGATTTGTGTTACTTAAGCACGTCATTTGTTCGGTGTAAGCATTGAGGTTGACGGTCAGTGTGTGCCCCCTATTCGGGATGTATTTGTTAGTTGTCCGAGCACTTCCTTAAAGGTCCCGTATTTTGGCATCCCATTGTGCGTGACAGCTCATCTTGACCCCCTCAACGGCGATGTGGCGTGTTGCTATTGGCGCCTAGGGGAGACATATGTTTCCTTGGTAATCTGAGGCTTCATTTCAAGTGTGCGGCGCATTCATTGCTCCTTTCATTTGAAACGATGGGTATAAGAACCCATCCAAACGTCTTTTTTAGCTTTTCCCACTCTCATTCTTGCCTTCAAACTCTCCAAAGAGCCGTTGCATTTTTCAGCAAGTATTTTCAGAATCCAGCGAAACAAAAGCCCAGAATTCGTCGAAAGAGACTCGTTTTTCCGGCATCGTTTCCGCTTGTAAGCTAACTTTGTTCTTTTTTGCTGCTCTTTCTCATACTTTGAGTACATTTTGCCTTGTTTTTCTTCTCTCCCTTTTTTCTTTCATCTTTTTTTTTGAAATGGGCAAACTGAGAAAACTAGTCTCAACACCAGAGGCCATGCAAACTTTTTGGTGTCGGTATCTAATTCCAAACGATGTTGAAATAACCCTGGCTAATCCCGGTGATTCTCGAGAAGGGAATTGGAAAAAGCTTCCCCTTCCACTAGTTGCCATAGTGGAAGGGGGAGTTTGGTTCCCCTTTCACCCTATTCTTCGCCGAACTCTCCGGCATTACTAGGTTAGCCCCATGCAAGTATCCTCTAACGTGTTTAGGGTGATCATGGGAGTGGTTGAGCTAAACCGTATCTTGGGTACCAACCTCAGTATCTGGGATATCGTGTACTGTTATGACATGGTTCAACACTCGATTGAACTTTATTTTCTCAAAGTAAAGAGGGCATCCGAAAAACTTGTGATCGAACTACCGAACTCGGGCAAGGACGTAGATGATGACTTCGTCTATGTGACCGAAAACCTTGAGTTCGGTCCTGGTGAAGAGCAAAGCATCTTCATTGTCCCCCCAAAAAACGGTCGTGGCCCTGGTAGCTTCATCACCACTTGTTTGTTTTAATGTAAAACTTAACATTCCATTTGTATTCTGATGCTTTTATTTCTTTGGCGCAGGTGAGATTGCCAACAATAGAGCTTGGGGCTCTTTTCCTGGTGTGCATCTTGAAGATTTAGAGAAGGTCTGGGCTTACAAGGGCCTTCCTGAGCAGAGAGGATTGGGTTAAGCTGCCCACATCTTATTGAAATACATCCCCACGTATCGTATTTTTATCAGGCCGAACACCCCAGGAGTCCAGATTATTGCTGCTACTACGAACCTAGCCAAAGTTCCAAAGGCTATTATTCTGCCATTTACAAGGGTAGAAAGACAAGTGACAATCGCGCAGCCACCCCTTTTGCAAGACGAGCCAAAGCCTTCCTCCCTAGAGTACACTGTTATTTCTTCTTCCTCCTCTTCTATTGATTCATTCGAGCTTATCGACATATCCACTATGGCACAAAGGAAGGATCCCACTGCCAACCTTAGTGAGTTCCTCACTCTCGGGGGCTCAAAAAGAAAGGTGGCCACAGTACCTGCTTTTGGCTTGTCCAAGGCCTTGTTGCTGCCCTTTGACATGGAGGAGGTGCGAAAACTCCACAATGAGCACCTGATCAAGTCATCCATCCACCATTCCGTCCAGGTATTCTTCGGATCTTCTACTCGGTCTCTTACTTTTTTCTTTCCTCTTGTTCATTCTTAGTTTACCTTCGCTTATTTTTTTCTCGCGTAGAGCCTCGAGCGCTTGGTGGTAGTCATGGAGAGGGTTGACCAGAGAGAAGCCAAGTTAGTCAAAATGTGCGAGAAGAATCACTTCTATCTCCAACAGCTAAGCTAGCAAGAGGCGAGCATACAAGAAAAGGATAACGTTATCAACGCTGCCCAAGATCGCCTATCCATGCTCGAAGTTTGGGAACTTACCTGGCAAAGACAGCTGAAGGAGAAGGAGGACGCCCTTATCGCTTCCCAGGCCCAACTGGGAAAGACTGAAGCCTTGCTTGCTAAAGCGCTTGAGGAGGCCTCTAAGGCCTATTCGGCAGGGGTAGTTGAGGCTACTAAGGACTACAAGTCCCAAATCCCTTAGATCCAAGACATTGTCTTCGGGTTTGCATGGGAGACAACCCTCAAAGCTGCCGGAGTTGAGGCATCCTTCCATTGTACTCAGAGGTCCCTCTCTCGAGCAAGCAGGTGAAAGAAGAGGATGTTGGAGCCGAAGTCCCTGAGGGCGAAGTGATTATGGTTGATGAAACGGGTGGCCCATCTGCAACTACAACTGATGGTGTGACGGCATCTGAGGCCGAGCAGAACATTCTTGCCCCCACCGAAGAGGTGGCTACTCCCGTGCAGTCCATAGAGGAATTTTTGAAGGAGACTTAGGCTTTTTGCTTCCTTCTTTTTGTAAGGCTCTAGCGCCAAAGTCTTCCCTTCTTTACTTTTGCTTTATTTATTTTGATACTTGTATTGCCATTTGGGGATTCTGCTTTGTAGCATTGAGGGTTTCAGCCTCTCTTTATTTAATAGATGTCTTCCCAGACCTGTATTGTTATGAAAGTATTAGCCTTAGCTTTTAAAGCCATCTTTACACTTAGCCTTTTTTAGGCTTATTTTTTCCAAGTATGATATTGAACTATCATACTAAGGGCTAGATTAATTCGGATATATTTCAATCTTAACCATTTTTGGTCTTTTTCTTCCCAAGTATGGGATTGAACTTCCATACTAGGGGCTAATTTGTTCAGATATACTTCGAACTCAGCCATTTTAGGCTCTTTCTTCCCAAGTATGGGATTGAGCTTCCATACTAGGGGCTAATCTGTTCGGATATACTCCGAACTTAGCTATTTTAGGCCTTTTCTTCTCACGTATGGGATTGTGCTTCCATACTAGGGGCTAATATGTTCGAACATACTTCGAACTTAGCCATTTTACACTTTTTCTTCCCAAGTATGAGATTGAACTTTCATACTAGGGGATAATAGTAGTTCGAATATGCTTTGAATTTTGCCTTTTTAGGCTTTTCTTGACTAGAGGGTATGGTATGTGTTCCCCCCAATTTTTATGAAGAATGTTCGGTAAAAACTTTGATTTAAAGAGCAATAATTTGAAAGAAGAAAAATTCTTACAGGGCAACGACGTCTTATTGCCAAACTGAAAAATTACAGAAAAATTGAAAATTTAAAAATAAAATTTACGCAAGTTGTTTTCGTTCCACAACCTAAGGACGGCTCTGCCATTCATATCTTCCAAGTTGTAAGCTGCAATTCCTTCCTTAGAGGTGACCTTGTAAGGGTTCTCCCAGTTCGGCCTGAGCTTCCCATGAGCCGGGTCTTTCATGTGACCGAGGACCTTTCTTAGGATTAGGTCTCATTCGCTAAACTCTTGATGCTTGACCCTTCTATTGTATCATCTAGCCAAGGTTTGCTGGTAGGATGCCAATTTAATGGCTGTCATTACCCTTCGTTCTTCAGGTAGGTCTAGGTCCATACCCAGGGTTCTTGCATTTAGTTTTGGAGTACTAATTTTGATTTGAATTGTTGGTAATCCGACTTCTAGTGGTATCACTGCATCTACTCCCTAGACTAGGGAGAAGGGGGTCTCCCTTGTAGACCTCCTTGGGGTTGTTCGGTAAATCTACAAAATTGAAGGGAGTTCCTCCACCCATTTTCCCTTGGCGGCATCCAACCTCTTCTTGAGCCCGTCAATAATAGTCTTGTTCGTTGCCTTAGCTTACCTATTACTCTATGGGTACGCCGAGGTAGAAAAATAATTCTTGATTTCTAAGCGCGAATAGAAGTTCCCGGACACCGAACAAACATGTTCCGAATTAAGTGTCATCATTTAGCTCGTTAGCTTGTTACCCGGCCCATGCGCGCCCGACCAGTTGGGCTAAAGCTCGACTCAAGTCTGATACTCGGGCGGGTCGAGCCCGCTCAAAAAGTGTTTAGCCTGGGTATAGAGATTGAAGCCCAACTTGCCCGACGGCCCGGTCCGACAGCCCGCCTCTGTGGCCCGTGACTAAGAGCAGACTACAGAGTAAAAACCCTCGTGACTGTCTTCAAAAAAAAAAAGAGACTATAGCAAAGTAAAGACCCTCAGGCGTTAGCACGATGATGTGAGCATAGCCTGAATGCCTAATGGCCTAGACCTGAAGCTATGACTTTAGTCTTTAGTGAGTTTGTCAATTCATGACATGAGTTGTCAACTCAAAATTTAAAATTCAAGCTCCAGCACTCTTGATCCCTGAGACTCCTGATCTTGAGGAAATGTGTTGTGGATATGCGGTGTGCCCAATTAATGCTAGTTTTTTTAATTAATATTATGGTTAGATATATTTTTTTAATCGGTTCCGTTTATTATGTAGAGTTTGTTGAGTTTGTTATTTATATAAAAAAATTAAAATTAATTTGATATATATAATTATATAAATATGTAACACATGTTTATAAATAAATAAATGGTAATTTTTTTAAATAATCAAACAAATTGTGATTTCTGCCTGTTGGGACTTGGGGTTACTTGGCTGAGTGTGCTTCCTTGCTCTGTGTCTGTGCATATAGAGCCTAGGCTATGCAACCTTGTAGCCTGAAGTTGCAACAACTATATTTATGTTCTATAAATATATAAGTTATTTTTTTTTTAATTTTTACACTCAATTCAGATTTTCAAAACTACTTTTTAGTTTTTAGTTTTACTCTCTGCCTCTCCAATCTCCATTCTCCAAGTCTCTAGTTTTAAATTCAAAGTTTCAAGAAGCAGCATTCTCAAGTCTTCAGCATCAATCATCAAGCATTCAGTTTTCAGGCTTCAAAATCTCAAGCACTATAAGTTCTTTTTTTCTTCAATTTTAGTATCATCAGTCTAACTTCTGTTAATTTTTTTAATTTTTTTATATTCTTATAATTTATTTGTTTAATTTATTATTTATTTATTTATTTACATTTTACATTTTTAGCATAACTCATATTAGTATTCCACTAACTACAGATGTGGCAGATGAGATCATGGGAATTGAATCTACAGGTTCTTCACAATTTTCTAGCACATCATCAGCTCCCCCAGTAGTTCCATCATCATCTTCTAATTTTAGAAAATCAATTTCTAATGTTTGGAAAAATTATGAAAAGGTAGAATTAGTTATTGATGAAAAATCAATTATAAAGGCACGACATTTTTTATGTAAAAAATTATTTGCTGGTTCTGCAAATGATGGACCTAGTCACTTAAATAGACACCATAATAGTTGTGTAAAAAAATTTGAAAATCAAGTAGATATTAGAACTCAAATGCAATTAAATAAAAATTCTAATGAAAATTTGGCATGTTTTAATTATGATCCTTCGTATGCTCGTAATGAAGTTGTAGATTATATGATTAGATCAGAATATCTTTTTTACTTTTGTTGATAAACATGATTTTACAGGAATGGTACTACAAAGAGGATATAATCCTTAATATACCGAATTTTCATCTTCAACTGCTAAACGGGACGTTATGAAACTTTATAAGGAATACTCTAAAAATTTGAAAATTTATTTTGTACCGTATTTACTTTTGTTGATAAACATGTTCATACTGATATTTTTCGTGTGCATTGTTATGTTTATATTTTAAATTTAATTGTGCAAGATGGTTTAATCATATTATCTCCATCAATTGATAAAATTAAAAATATTGTACGTAATATTAATTCTTCTCAACAAAGGTATGAATTATATAAAAAATGTTGTAAGCAACTTTGTATGAAAAAAAGAATATTAATTTAGATATGCCTATTAGATGGAATTCTACTTATGAACTTTTAAAAGTTGCTACTAAATATAAAAAAGTTATAAAATTTTATACTGTGCAATTACAAATTAGTGCATCTAGTTGTTCTATAACAATCCCGAGTGATTATGATTGGACTATTGCTGAAATTGTTAAAGATTTTTTAGAAGTTTTTGATAGCTCAACAAATTTTTTTTGTGGTATATATTATCCTACAGTATGTTATGTTATTATTCAATTAGTAAATATTTGTATGACTTTTCAAACATAATCTGTAGTTGATGATTTTGAAGATGTCTTAACTGCTTGAAATTAAAATTTGATAAATATTTTGGAACATTACCACTTATTTTTTGGTTTTGGTATTGTAATAGATCCACGTTTAAGATTTGATGCTTTAAGGGAATGGTTAAAAATAATATATAATAGTGATGCTGATGAAAATACTAAAAATATTTCTTTAATAATTAATTTAACAATGACTAAATTAAATAAGTTATATAATGATTATAAAACTAAAGTAAGTATAGATAGAATAGTCATAACACCCACTACAACTCTGCCTCTTCATCTAAAAGTGGGACTATGTCATGACTTAAAAGTAGAAGAATGTCTTCTACTAGTACTGCTACTAATAGTTCTATATCCGAATTAACACATTATCTTGAACAACCTGCAATTGAACATGATGATGATGATGATGATGATTCATTTGATATTTTGTCATAGTGAAAATCACAGGAGTCTAGATATCCCGTCCTTTAAATTATGGCTTGTGATATACTAACAGTTCTAGTTTCTACTATTGCATCTAAAGCTGCTTTTAGTACAGGTGGTCGAGTAATTTTTAAAAAGAGTAGTAACTTGAATTCAAACACTGCTGAAGTATTAATTTGTCTAAAAGATTGGCAATTAACAAAATCAAGAATGCAGCAAGCTGATCAAGAATGAGAACTAGCAGATCAATTATAAAATTTAAAAATATCAAGACTCTCTTAGATTGAGGATAGCTCTCCTAAAGAATAGAAGTTTTTTTCTTTTAATCTTGTATTATTATTTTGACGTATCTTTTAATCTTGTATTATTATTTTGATGTAATGTTAGATTGAAAAATGCAAATGATTGACAGATGTGTAGGTGTCAACCTACTTGAAAGGTACATATTTGTAGTGATGCAATTTTTCAACGCACCTTTTAATTTTTATGTAATTAATAAAATTGTTTGACTAATAAAAAATCGTTTGATTCTTGAATAAATCGTGAAGCCAAAGAAAGTCTTAAGTTAATTTTTTTACAATAAAGAAAGAAAAAAATAGTATTTAATTTTCTCAGCCTAGTGGCCCGCCCATTTACCCGCCCTGCCTAATCCTGTCGAGTAGAACCTGGGCTTACCTATTTAAGTTCAAGCTCGGCCCGCCACCAAAAAAAGCCTGTCGGGCATAGCCCATGGTTGGGCCTAACCACTAATTATGCGGCCCGGCCCGGCCCATTAACGACCCTTATCTCGAATAGGGGGTACACGCTGACTGCTAACCTCAATGTTTACGCTGAACAAATGACGTGCCTAAGTAGCACAAATCCGAATGCATTCGTCGGACAAACGGAGCCCAAGAGGACGTGTTTGCCAAACAAACGAAGTTTGGGAGAATACACCCACTGAACAAATGGCATACAAAAGCTTTGACTCTTCACTAGACTCTTCAGCCAAGAGAAAACCAGAGTTGGGGGCAGTTAAGGGCTGATAAAATCTTAGGCTTGGAGCCCAACCCAAAGCAAGTCATATCTGGGACTACCTTGGAGGGCCAGCCCACGACTAATTCGGCTCAATCAGAGTGGCTGGCCCACTATCAATTCGGTCCATGACGAGTTCAAGCCACCCCATAAAGGGACAGCCCACGGTGTAGCTAGTTTGATAAGCCCTGGGTTAAGAGATAACCCAGAAAGACTCCATTCCCGTTACGACAGTTTAGGAGATTGAGGAAAAGCTCCCTAAAGCAACTATAACTGCCCACAAATAAGGCAGAATCTCTTATAAGTTAGAGATAAGGGACAAGAGGCAGAGTCCCAAGAGGATTCAGTCTCCCTGGTTCCGACCCCTATATAAAGAGAGGCGCTCCAAACCCTCATGTATGCAATTCCAACTCATTTCTTGATTAGAAAACTCTTATAGAGAAATCTAACTTGAACGTCGGAGTGCTTCTTGGTTAAACCAGACCGAAAAGCACTAACAGTGTTCTTTGTCTTGCAAGAGTTTGGGAATATCATACGCAGCCTTCGGCGAGTTCGGAAACTAGGAGTTCGATCGTAGTTATGTTTGGGATCATCAAGGTTGAACCAATCAAGTTGGTTTTAATTGTCCTATCAGTTTACAACGCGCACAAATTTAAAATATAACTACAAAAAAATAAAATACCAATTCTACTATTTTATGTTTTGAAAATTATACTTTATGTATGTATGTATGTATACTAAAAAATGTGTTCAAATAGTCAACATAATTGGAAGCGAGTTGGATGGAATAGAATTGAATGAGAAAATTATGTTTTCGCTTAACCTTTTTATTGAATGGAAAAAATTCGTGCAAACTCGAGACGAGACATAAGTGTTCGGCGCAAGACAAATTATTATTTTTAAATAGAAACTTTTGGTGTAAAGTCCATAATTAACGTTTCATATAACATTCGGTCAAACCAAAAAAAAAATTTGACTCTTAAAGTCCATTGTGTCAAATTGGATCAAAATACCCTTACTATAAATATTCATCCCTTCAACTCAACACCTTATCTCCCTATCTCCACCTCTGGCGACTGTCGACGACCATCTCCACCGACCACTGCGACGATTCTAGCGATTGACTTTGGTGACTTTCGATCACCAATTTCAGTAACTTTTTGGTGACAAATTTCTACAATTTTCAACGATCAATGCCAATGCCTTTTCGACGACCTTCGATCTCTAACTTCGGTGACTTTCGACGATCAACTCCGATGATTATTAAAATCAATGATAAATTTATTTGTTTGTATCTAGGAACAAGTGAACATAGATAAATTTCAATATTAGAGTACAATGAATAGTAAAATTTTTCTTTAGTATTCACTTATGATAAAACCAAAGGTAAATTTATCTATTTGCATAAAAAATAAGTGAATAATGGTTAATTTCACTGTTCGAATGCAATGAATAGTAAAATTTATCTGTTATGTAGATCGTCGAAAAAATTACCAAAAAATTTATTAGAGGACTATGGGAGGTCACTAAAAAGTCGTCGAAAACCATCATCAGAGTCTCAAAAAAAATAGTCCATGAAAAGTCTTTGAAAAAAGTCATCAATGGTGGTCAGAAAAAGTCACTGAAAGCAATTGGAATTGATAAAATGGTGATAATGTGGCGAAGTTTTGTATCAAGTAATTAGGAAAGTATGAGTAATTCGGCCTGGGGAATGTGCCTACATGCTGCATGGCACTGGGTGCAGTGCAACTTAAGGGTTTGATTTTTTAATATGTTTTTATGATTTGATTTATTCATTATGTAGAGATCGTCATGTTTGTTATCCACGGAAAAACCTAAATTGATCCAATATATGTCATCGAATAACTTTTATTTACAAATAAATAACTTGTAATAATAATTTTGTGAACAAAACAGTTAAATAAATGTCTTCGATCATAGAATTATAGATATTGAATCAACTTAATTATTTTCATGAATAATAAACTTGACGAATTCTACATAACAACCAGTTCTGATCATAAAAATATATTTAAAAATTAAACACTTTAGCACAGCACGGTCCCAATTTCAATGAGTAATAAGGTGATTTTGTTCATAAAATTGCAACCATTAAATTAGAGGATCTTATGTTTTAAAGCTTTTAAAACAATGGATCAAAAAAGTTAAAAGAAATTAAGTGAACTTACTACCAGAGTTAAAAATTGAACTTATGACTAATTATTCTTTTTAAATATGATATATTTCATTTTAAATTTAATCCTTTTGCCTATTAATTTTCACTAATAATTTGTTATTATTTTATATACTGCATGGATGGTTGCCAGTTTTAAGAAAAGAGGTGTTGAGAGGATGAGATACCACCCTTCGAACCATCCATTTGACCAGGGTGGCAATTTTTCTGCCTCAGGCTCGTTTTAGAACATTCTTGTTTCGTTTTGTAGGAATTCTTTTTGTTCTTGATAACAAAAAGGGTGAGAATGATATTTTGTTTTCTTATTCTATTTTTTTTTATTTTGTCTTTAATTATATAAAATAAATATTTTAAAAATATAAATACATGTATAAAATATATATTTTATAAATATAATAAGGTTAAAATATTAAAATGTTATATTTATATTTATTTTTAATTTTTTATATTTGTATTTTTAGTTATATTAATTTATCAATTATTATTTATTTATTTATTATATTATCTTTAACTTTTATTAATATTAAAAATTATTTTAAAATATCTCTATTCCCATTTTGTTTTTTGCTAATTTTTTCTCCGTTTCTCCCCAATTAAATAAAGAACGAGAATCGAAGCTCATTCCGGCCCGGCCCTGGCCGCGCCGCGCCAACCCTTTGCCATCCCAACATCCGACCATCTTCATCGTTCCTACCTCCTACCATAATAAATTTCCAGAGAAAGAAGCTCATCAGCTTTATTCTATTTATTTTCTAATATATCTCTCTCCGGGTTGCTCTCTCTGCCCCTCTCTTTCTTTGTGATCTCATTTCATCGTCATGTCTTCCATTTCCAAGCTCTCAAATCCGAACCCTACTTCTTCTTCGTCCACTTCATTCACGCCTAAATCGTTACACCCTAAATGTTTGATCGACTTCAATTGCGAAACTGCTTTTGATAAAAGAGGTTCATCCTCTAGGCTATCCCTCCGCGGTAACCATGCTTACAGGGGCTCCTTAGTGTAAGTTTCACAATATATA
>JAULJZ010032869.1:0-14983 GCA_032270985.1 Heliamphora pulchella
AAATCATAAATGCAAAATCATCTCAAATGTTTCTCATTAATATGCCAGGGATCCAAAATAAAATACATAAAAAGCATAACTTTTCAGTATACATTCCCAACAACCAAAGGGCATGACATTGTAACAATAAAGCCCTCGGTCGGTAATGAAGGACGTCTTCTCTTGGTCCCCCTCGTACATCCTGATCTGATTGTATCCTGAGAAGGCGTCCATAAAGCTTAGTCGCTCGTGCCCGGCTGTAGAGTCCACTAGCTGGTCGATCTTGGGTAAAGGAAAACTGTCCTTGGGGCAAGCTTTATTTAAATCGGTAAAATCCACGCACATTCTCCATTTACCATTGTGCTTCTTCACAAGTACAACAGTTGCGAGCCAATCTAGGCATTGCACCCCCTTGATGAATCTTACTTCTAGCAACTTATTAACTTTGGCTGAGATCGCTTCACCTTGCTCCCTAGCAAAAGTTATTGGCTTTTGCTTGATCGACCGGTAAGTTGGGTTGACGTTAAATCTGTGTTCCATGCCTTCCCCCTTATGCCCGGCATGTCTTCGTGCGTCCAAGCAAAGGCGTTGTGGTGTTTCTTCAAAAAGTGTAGTAATTATCCCCGTTTTACCTCAGGTAGGAGGCTACTGACGAAGACCTGCCTGTTTGGCTGGTCGGAGTCGAGGGGGAGGCCTATAAGCTGCTCTACAAGTTCTGGTCTCATCCCATCGACCTCTTCCCGAGACTCTAGTATGTCGATGGTCAATGATTCTTTATTCTTTGGCTCTCTGAGGGAGGTGGTATAGCATTCTCTAGCAGTGAGCTGATCAGCCTTTAACTGACCGACCCCGAGCGAGGTGGGGAACTTCATGGTTAGGCTAAATATAGAAGTGATCGCCCTGAATTGGTTGAGGGCTGTTCTTCCTAGTATGGCGTTATACGCAGAGGGGCAATCGACCCCTTGGAACATGACTTGTCGAGTAGACTGACTTGGACCGACTAGGGGGACCTTACTGGTGCTAACTGACCTTTATCAATATTGAGCTGCTCGAATGCTTGTAAGAACAAGATGTCTGCGGAGCTCCCATTGTCCATCAATATTCGTCGCACTCGGTAATTCGCCAACATCATTGTGAAAACCAGGTGTCGTCGTGAGGGTGCTGAATTCCCTCCTCATCCTTTTTCGAAAAGGTTATTACATCCTCTCGGGAGTCCATCCATGTTTTGACTGAGCGACTGGTGGTGAGTATTTCCACCGTGGCTTCTGTCCTCAATCTTCGGTAGTGAGCCTTTCTTGCTGAGCGGGTATCCCCTCCCCCAGCGAAACCTCTGAATATCGTTCGGACCTCGCTGGCGACTTCTAGGTCAGTTGAGGGCTCTTCTTGTACATTTTACAGCTCATCTTTTTGAGGTCAGTCGGACACAAATCTGCGTAGCCGGTCTCTTCAGATTAGAGCCTCTATCTTCTCTTTTAGGTCGAAGCAGTCTTTCGTGTAGTGTCCGTGATCCTTGTGGAATCGGTAGTATTTATCCTAATTTCTTCGATTGGGCGTCGTTCGCAATTTCTTTGGCCACTTGAGGTCGGGGTCATCACGTATTTGTAGCAGGACCTGGTCAATGGGGGTATTCAGCGGAGTGTACCTTTCAAATCGGCTGGCAAGGAGTCGTGTTCTCTTGTTATCTGAGGGGCAGGGGGTACCTCGCGCCTTTTCCTCGGTCTCCTCGGTCGATCGGTATCATTGGATCGTTGATGCTCAGACTTCTTTTCTGGCTCGGACCTGGGCTTGTCCTTCCATGCGTTCATCACGTCCTCTGCATTCATGTGTCTTTGGGCCTTGGCCATCAGCTCGACCATATTCTCTGGTGGTGCCTTGGATAGGGAAAATAGGAACTTAATGGGTTGTAATCCTCCCATGAATGCAGTTAGGGCTACCTTATCGTCCACGTCATCCACTTGTAGTGCATCTGCGTTAAACCTAGACACATAATCTCTGAGTGTCTCCCCCACGGCTTGTTTGACATTCAATAAGTAAGTGGCCGAGCGACGTTTCCTTTGCCCTCCAATGAAGTATCCAATGAAAAGTTTGCTAAGCTGGTTGAAGGTGCAGACAGACCCCGGTCTTAGGTGACTGAACCAGACGCGGGCTGACCCCTTCAGGGTAGTAGGGAATGCTCGGCACATGATTTTGTTTGGGACTACATGTAGGTGCATGAAGGCTTCGTAAGTTTCCAAGTGATCCAGGGGGTCTTTCGCCTCGTCAAAGGCTTCCATCTGTGGCATTTTAAACTTCGCAGGTAATGGTTCGATCATGATTACTGGGGAGAAGGGGAGATCTGCCCGCTGTATAAGTTCATCCACGCCCCCAGTCTTTCTGTCTTTTACCGCTTCCATAACATTTTGGAGTTGTTCCCTCATCCGCCTCATTTCGAGCTCGATTGTGGCAGTGACTTCAGATCTAATATCTGGGTAGACCTTCCCTGCGCACGGGAGACCTCCCGCTTTTGGGCCTGTCTGTCGGCTCTCCACCTCCTCCCTGTCATGGAGGTTATTGCCTTTATTCCCTTGTCCCTGGCCTGGGTAAGGGTTGTCTCTAATCGGGTCGGGCTGGTCTAAGGCTTCCTGGCGTTGGTGAGCAACATTAGCGGGTTCAGAATAAATGGCCGCGGCAGCTCCTGGCATCCCAACCGGGATAGGTAAGGCCCCCATCACGTGGTGTTCGAACCGCTGGTGGAGGACGCGTGTTTATTGTGCCAACTCTTGGACTAGGTGAGTCAGATCGGCCAGTTGTTGATCGACACGTGGGTCGGTGGCACCATTTACCGTTAGGAGTCATGGGTGGTTATTATCGGAGGTCATGGCCTGTGTCTCAATCATTGAGCGTATCAGAAAAAAGGAAGCGAATTCCCACAGATGGCACCAACTGATGATACCTCGATGGCGAGAATGGGGAACCGAGCATAACTGTCCCCCGAAGCACTCTGTCTTCTATCTGTCAAGAAAGAGATTAGGTCTCACACCGGTGTGGTACCGACCAGGTACCCTCCGATGGCTAAGTTAGTTCCTACTTTAATAAACTTAGTATCTGCCTTCACTCTTTTTGGGGATCCGAAGGCCTACCTCCATGGGATGAAGCTAGGGTTAATACATGGAGAGAGCACCTCGTGTGATTGAGTCAGATCCCCCGTTTCATGCTCGTTGCCCAGTGAGAATAGCCCCTTTCCTAATAAGGTGGTGCGTCCCCCGAAATCACGGAGGATGTGGTGGATAAATTCCAATGTCTGGGCGTCCGGTCAGTCGCTCCACTTTGTGGGTATAGTACCCGGTCGGTCGTACTTCTCTAAGTGCGGTCATTACTCAGAGGGTTCAATCAGCTTAAAGAGGGTCTGTAGAATGTCTTTTCAATAGAAAATGCTCAAAACCTTTGAGGTACCATCCGAGGGTATTTTAGGTTGATTTTTTATCAGTATTTAGGTTAATATGCTATCTACATTTTTCATGTTTACCACTTTTGGATTTGACTTATAAAAAGTTTGGTTTCTGGTCTCAAAAGAATGTGTGACACGGACGGCTGTCAGTCACTAAATCTCAACAGTAACTTTGAGAAGGACTTTGACCTATCAATACTTCATAGTTTTGGTTCATATTGGGTGGACAAAAAGATAAATATGTCCTCTAAAAGTTTTATGTTTTGACCCAAACTCGTTTCTCACTCCAGCTTAGGGGTTTTAGGTCTGCAACTCAGAGTGGTCAAGATCTGACACTCTTTAGAAAAAATGACATATCTGGAGTTCTACTCAACGAAATCACTTCAAACCAGTTTTGTATGACAGATAACTCAACAATATAGGTCTGGATACAAAAATAAATTTAAGATCATGTTTCTATAATTAGTTATGATATTTTAAAATTCGTGGCAGAAAGTAGGTAAGCCCAGAAAAATTGGTTACCTAGGGTTTTGGTTGCTTAGCTCATGCGGTGCCTATTTTTGTTGTGGTTCCTTTGCATGCATGTTATAAACTTACATAAATCAAAATTTCAGAATATTTTTAAGTCATAAAACTCACAAATATACACATGCAAGTACATGCAAAACTCGATCATGCATAAGCAGTCTATAAACTACTTCCTACAACGCCTTTTTGAGTTTTTCTTAGTTTCTTTTCCTTAGGGTTGATTATAAAGTTGGATTGAGAGTTGTTTTATAAGAGAATATAATAAGGTTTTAGGAGATTTTGTTACCTCTTTTGATGCTTAAAATGTTGAGGAAGAAATGGACTTAGCTCTATAGCTCATTCTTTGATCCTTTCCTCCTCCTTTTTTCTTCCTTCTTTCTTCCTCTCTCCTTCTTCTTTGAAAAAAATTAGAGAATTTTGGTTTCCCACTCTCTCACTCTCTCAGCCGAATGTGGATATAGGAGAAGGTGCGTTTATGTCTTACTTTTATAGAAAAATTGTAGTGGAGGATTAATTATTACATAAAATTTAAAATTTAAAATTTTCTTGGTCCCTATTGGTTGCATGGGGTGGTGGGAGTTATTTGAGAGAGATGTATATTAGATCTTGCATATGGGGTTTCAGCTGAGGTCTATTTGGGAAGACCAAAAGTTATTTTTGTATTTAATTAGGGTTTAAATTGTATTTTGGTACCATTTTGTGCATGAAAATGTATAAATTATTAATTTTATGTATTTTTTGGTATCTAAATCTACTAGAACCTATTATATTAATGTATTTATAATTAATTTAGTCTTTCTATGATTTATCATAATTTTAATAGCAATTAATTAAATAGGTGTAGGCTTTTAAGTTAAATTAAGCTAGTTTGACTAAAATTGGCCTTTTGACTTATTTATTATGTAGTGACCTTAAATAATTATTTGTTTACTTTTTTTGACCTATATCATTATATTATTATGTATATTACTTTTATAAAAAGTATTAGGTCAAAATAATAATTAACTTATACATCTTTTTTTTTATTTTTAAGCTTAAAAAGGTAAAAGGCAGCTTTTTGGGCACATACCCCTAGGTGGCCAGCCATGCAAGGGCAATTTGGTTATTTTTGTTGTTATTTTATCTTTCATTAATTAATTGTGTATAATTATTTGATTTTGGGTGTCTATATGTCAAATTTTAGATTTTTAGAATTTTTTTGCTGTACTAAGGACAAAATGGTCATTTTACCCTATTTATGAGAATTTTTCATTTTTAATTTTATATTTTATGTTATTTACTTAATTTAAGTTGTCTCAGAACTTTTTTGAGTATTAGGCTTTTGCCTCTGAGTATTTGGTCTTTTTAGGATTTTCGGGTCAAATTAGGGTTTCGGGTGAAGTTAGGGTTTTCATCCTTCTAACGACTTATGATCTTGTCAACTAACTATTGCTAAAGCTAGGGTTTGGGTTGAGTTGCTATCACGAGTTGTTATAATCTGGGTGGTTACTACTAGGGTTCGGACTGGAGTGTTACACCTCTTTTCCAAAGTCCTAAAGAACTAGGCATCCCATTTTCCCAAGGCCTAGGGACAAGGCATCCCTTTTTTCCAAGCCCTAGAGGACTAGGGATCCCATTTTCCCCAAACTCTAGAGGACTAAGTATCCCTCTTTCCCAAAGCCCTAGAGGACTAGGCATCCCGTTTTTTCCAAACCCTAGAGAACTAGGCATCCCTCTTTTTCAAAGCCTTAGAGGACTGGGCATCCCATTTTTTCAAAGCCCTAGAGGACTAGGCATCACTTTTTCCAAAGCCCTAGAGGACTATGCGTTTCTCTTTTTCAAAGCCCTAGAGGACTAAGCATCCCTCTTTTCCAATGCCCTAGAGGAATAGGCATCCCTTTTTTCTCAACCCCTAGAGGACTAAGCATCCCTCTTTTCCAAAGCCCTAGTGAACTAGGCATCCCATTTTTTTCAAGCCCTGGAGGACTAGGCATCCCTTTTCCCAAGCCCTAGAGAACTAGGCATCCCTCTTTTCCAAGCCCGAGAGGATTAAGCATCCCATTTTTTTTCAAGTCCTAGAGGACTAGGCATCCTTCTTTCCTAAAGCCTTGGAGGACTAGGCATCCATTTTTTCTAAAGTCCTATAGGACTAGGCATCCCTTTTCCCCAAGCCCTAAAGGACTAGGCAGTCATCTCTTTCAAATCCTTGTCATATGCGAAGCATTGTCTAGATCATAAGTTTGTGAGGCGATCTTTTGGTTTTTCCAAGCCCTAGAGGACTAAGCACCTTAAACCCTACTTCCCAAAGCTTTGGATTGTTGATTACTTCTTTAGGTGCTGACTCCACCTTTTAAAGTTCTTATGTTTTGCACCACATCTTGTACTTGCACCATGTTATGCATCTGCCACACATCATGATTAGCCTGTTTGCATCATATGCATTGCCTTATGAACTACGACTGGCTTGATCCCTTGTAATGGGGCATATAAGAAGCTCGATGGAAATTCGGGTTCGACCACGCTTTTCTAAGTGTTTTGTTTGTGCCTAAGATTGGCAGCTTGTTCAAACGGTTTGTCTTTGGAGTTTTGACATTTACTTGCCCCACGAGTTGTTGCAAGCTCTGTCAAACAAGGCTAACTGTAGACACCCCAATTTGACCAAGCCGAATCTTAGGCACCCATCTTGAATGCGCTCTAATGACGAAAATATGAGAGTTATGCTCAAAGATACTCCTAAGCAAGCAGAATCACCAATTTGGCTCAAAACCCAAGAAAACCACCAACAACCTTTAGGTTGTGACATTTTTATCCTTCCGGTCACCACCTTTTTGTAAACCCTAGTTTAGGCCATGTCCTTACTCTCATCACCGCTACCTTTTTTAAAACTCTAAAGCAAACTGCGACTTCCTTTGTCCCGGCTGCCACTTTTGTTGTAACCCTAAGCCTAGCCTCTACTTTTGAAAGTCACAACTGTCCTTTTCATCGCCATAAAGGTAGCAGCCATCACTGTACAAAAGCAAAAAGGTAGAGGCCGTCACTTTTATCCCTTTTTTGATAGGTGGCAACATCCCAAAAGGGGTCTGTGTTGCTCGCTTTGCCTATAAGTAGGCCACATTTCCAAGAAGAACAAGAAAAAAGACCTGGATACCAAAACTCTGCCCAAATACTCCCCTACCCGATATTCTTCTATCCATTCCATACTTCCGGAGCCTCGTTCATGTTCTTGCTTGCCCCGGAAGAGTTCTTGGAGCACATATATTGGCTAAGAGGTATCATATTCTCACCACCGAGGGACCATTCGAGGTGGATATTCACACAAGGTAACCTTAGGATACCACAACTCTTCTTAAACCCTCATCTTCTTCCCCTGTGGGTGTCGTGGATAAGGTTTCCATTATTTTATTGCTTATTTATTATTCATATCTATGTAAACATTCATATCCTTTAAGTTCTCATTACAAGTAGTATATTCATAGTCCTCTATTTCCTAGGTCGAGTCAAGTCCTAACACTTTCTCTTTTCGTACCCTAGCCTCCGAACCTTCTTTTTCTCTAGTTACGTTTTTTTAAAAGACCCGTAGCATTCTTTTTGTTTTTCTTGATTTTTCTGAAAAATCAAGTGGCGACTCTATTTTTCTAAAACATGATGCTCAGATATCTTAGATTTTCTTATTTTGAAAAGAAAAGAACGTTTTTTTAAAAAATAATAGATATCTAGTACATCCCATGAGACCAAAACACCCGCAACGGGCACGTGTTTTTTTTTGCCATAATTGCATTTTTGGGTGTTATGATTACTCTTAATGGCTTATTTGTAAACTTGTTTTTGGGGTTTTTTAAAAATAATTTTTAAGTCTTGACTCGAATTTTTAGTTATTCTTATCCCATTTTGCCTCGAATTTTTAGAACTTGACTCGACTTATTAATTTGTGATTTTCTCCTGATAAATTTAATTTTAAAGTCTTGACTCGACTTTTTTAATTATTTTTATCCCGTGTTCTCATCCCAAAGTTTTAGGTCTTGACTCGACTTTTTAATTATTTTTATTATGTGTTTTCGTCCCGAATTTTTAGATCTTGTCTCGATTTATTAATTTGTAGTTTTCTCCCAATAGATATAATTTTAAAGTCTTGACTCGACTTTTTAATTATTTTTATCCCGTGTTCTCGTTCCGAATTTTTAGGTCTTGACTCGACTTATTAATTTGTAGTTTTCTCCCAATAGATATAATTTTAAAGTCTTGACTCGACTTTTTAATTATTTTTATCCCGTGTTCTCGTTCCGAATTTTTAGGTCTTGACTCGACTTATTAATTCGTGTTGCCTTCCTGTCTAAGATAGTTTTTGGGATTTTGACTCGATCCCTTTAATTATCTTATCTCCAGCCGAATTCTTAGATCTCGACTCGATCTTTGAATTGTTGATTGTGTGTCTTTTGACCTACTAGTATCTACATCATGTTTTACATCCTGCATCTTTTACATTTGCTTTGGAACTACATTTCGGTTTGATCCCTAGCAAAGGGGTACGCAGGCAGTTCGATTGAAGTTCAGGCATGACCACTATCATCTGTATGCTTGTGTGTTTTGCTGTCGAAGATTGGAAACTCGGCCAAATGGATGTTGTGTTTCGGTCTTTCACATAACTCGCATCACGCGTTGCTACCCAAGTTGTATCAAAGAGGGGCAACTGCAAACACCCTAATTTGACCCCACCGAATCTTAGGCTTATCCAGTTGAGTCCGGTGATGAAAACCAAGTGGGAATGATGACTCTGCACGATTTCTAGGAAGCAATCTGAATCCAGTACTCCGTAAACCAAACCATAGTATCACATCTTTTGAACTTTGAGGCTGCAACCTTCAAAACCTTGTGACCTGGTTGTTTGTTGGTCCAAGCAATTCACCCGCAAACTTTGAACCTCGTGACCACTTTGTTGGTTATTGCGACCGCAACAAGAATCTCATAGAAACCTTAATATTTGTTGCGATCGGAACCATGATTCTCACGGTCGCAACCGTTAAAGGTGGCGACCGCAACTTTGTTGAGCCCAGTCTGAGTTTTGAATGTGGCAGCACCTCATTAGTTGACATGTTCTATATAAATGTACCTTTGGTATGATTTCAAGGGACTTTTGGAGCTGACGTCAATATATCGCTACTTTATCGAGTACAATTCTAAAGTATGCTAGTACTCTGCCGTATTCTCGACTCACATCCCATCCACACTCTCACCCGACTTTGATTCAAATACTAGAATTGGACTGCTGCTCGAGGACCAAAAAATTAATCACCACACTGTACGACTTGAGGATTCATCTGGATTATTGTATTCCAAGTATTCTGTTGGATCCCCAACACTTTTTCTTCACATTCTTTACTCATGTGAAGAGGATGAGTAAGAATTTCGAATACAAATTCATGAATTACATGTCTATTCCTTTAATTTTGTCGTAATTAGGTTTAATGTCTCATTCACATGTTAAGTTATTAATCTTGATTAGTTGAGTTATAAATATGCTTGTTCCTAAAATTATGTTTAGAATCAAGTTGTTCGTGATTTCATAATGTTTTGGTTGAAGTCATAACAGCATGCTTTTGTTTCTTTGTTTTATGTTGCATATGTGTTACACATTCACACCCCAATACATTGTCCATTAAAATTTAGCAAAATAGTGCCTAAAAATCCTACGATCGCAACAATCAATGTTATGGTCGTGACATTTTGGCACTAACATCCTTACGGTCGCAACATTCAACATTGCGCCCCTGTACTTTCACTTCATATTCCTGGCGACCACAACATTTTTATATTACGACCGCACGCTTTTGCTATTTTCAGTATCTTAATTCTGTTCCAATTGCTGAATTATATCTTTACAGTGTTCTGTCTTATCATGATTGAAGCATCTAGTATGTAATTTGTAATATTGATCAGCATGTTTAAAACTTAGAAATCTTTAGGTTTATTTCTCTTTCGTTTAAATCCATGTTATACTTAGTTTAATTTTGATATGATTAGTGTTTGCTAGCTTCATTTACATGATTTCATACTTTGTATATTGCACGAAGTTTATTTCATATATCATTTAGCTAGAATTTGCATGTCTTAGGATCTAGGATTTTTTTTTATTCTTTGCTTGGCATTCTATATACATATTCTATGTATTTTTATTATTTTGATTTTAGATGTTCTTTCTTTGCCCCCATTTTTTGTATTCATATGCATTTGAGAAACATAAATAAAGAACCAATAATTATTAGTAGAGACCAACCTCACAGTTGGTCGTACGAAGTGCCTAACACCTTCATCGATTCGTACCTTAGCCTCCGAACCCCAATCCGGCTAAACATGCTTCATATTCCGCTTGATTGTTGGTAACTTCAAAATTGATCTTCAAAGACAACGGAACGTGTGATTCATCAAGAGTGACAAGAAGGACTCCTATTCCATAGCCATACTAATTGGATGCGCTATCAAAATATAAAGTCCACTTGTCATCCCCGACTTTCATCAGTTGTTCGTCAGAAAACTAGAACTCTGTGTCCTCACCCCTCTAAACTGGTTGGTAGGCCAGAAATTCTGCCACTGCTCTACCCTTAACTGACTTCTGGGTGATATATCTTAGGTCGAATTCTGATAATAATAGCAACCATCGAGCCAACATTCCTGTCAGTGCCGGCTTTTCAAATAGGTACTTCAACGGGTCCATCCGGGAGATGATATTCACTATGAAAAACAACATGTAATGCCTAAGTTTTTGGAAAGCCCATACCAAAGCTCAACATGTCTTTTCCAGCGGCGTGTATTGTATTTCTAGCCATGTCATTTTCTTGCTTAAGTAGTAAACAACCTTTTTGATTCCACTTTCACCTTCTTGTGCCAGCATACATCTAATAGCTGAATTAGTCATAGACAAGTAGAGGATCAGTGGCTTATCAAGTTCAGGAGGAGCTAGAACAGGTGGGTTTTGTAGGTACTATCGCACAGCATCGAAGGCGTCTTGACATTTCTGATCCCATTCGAAATAGACTCTTTTTTCAACAAACGAAAGAGTAGCTCACAAGTAGTTGTCAATTTTACGATGAATCGATTGATGAATTATATTTTTCCCAGGAAGCCCCTGACTTCTGCTTGATCTTCGGAGGAGGCATTTCTAAGATTGCTTTAATCTTTGAAGGGTCAACTTTGATGCCTTGTTGAGTGATCAAAAATCCGAGCATCATTTCAGCGGTAACCCCAAAGGCACATTTCTGTGGGTTGAGTCTCATCTTGTACTTCTAAATCCTTTCAAAGAACTTTTGTAGTGCTGTGATGTGGCCATTCCAATCCTTGGACTTGACTATCATGTCATCCACGTACACTTCGACCTCCTTATGTATCATATCATGCAGTAAAGTAGTGACAGCCCTCTGATAGGTTGCTCCTGTATTCTTCAGCCCAAAGGGCATTACACGATAACAATAGGTACCCCAGGGTGTAGTGAATGCCGTCTTCTCTTTGTCCTTAGGGTCCATCAGAATCTGGTTGTACCCAGAGAAGCCATCCATGAATGACAATAAGGAGTGCCCCATTGTACTGTCTACCAAGACATCGATGTGCGGTAAAGAAAAATTGTCTTTCAGGCTAGCCTTATTAAGATCCCAAAAATCCATGCAGACTTAGATACGATCGTCTTTCTTCAGCACTGGAACAATATTAGCCACCCACTTTGGATATTTGGTTACTATTAGGAACCCAGCGTTGATTTGTTTGGTAACTTCTTCTTTAATCTTCAAAGCCCACTCTAGCCCAATCTATTTTAATTTTTGTTTGACGGGCTTAGCACTAGGGTACAAGGAGATATGGTGGCAGACGATATCGGGATCAATTTCGGGCATATCCTCGTAAGATCATGCAAACGCATCTTTGAATTCTTTTCAATAAAGTTATTAATTGTTCGCTTTCAGCTAAGGATAAAGAAAAACCAATTTGTACATTTTGTGGGTTAGTTTTATTACCCAAATTTGTTGACAAAGTTTCTTCAATTATTAGTTGGGCACACATTTTTTCTTCTCTTTTTATTAAAAATTTTATTTCTTTGGAGATATCTCCGTCGAATTCAAAATTGTCAGAAAGCGTTTGAAATAAATCAAATAAAGTAGAGTAATCCGAAATTTCGTTCATTTCATTGAAGAAAGAGAAAATTATAAACTCAAAAGCATAAACAGGGGAAGGTGCACAAATAGACGTGCCCTCAACCACAGACTTTGACTCGAACTCAGACTCGGGATAGACAATATGTACATCACAAGACTCTAAGGTCTAGTTCTTCCTTCCTTTGCAGTCGTATCGATGATGAGCTGGGTGTAGTCGGTTGGTGCGCTGAAACCCATCATGAAATAGTCTGGGTTAGTTACATGCAGTTGTGCCATCTTTTCATTGAACAACACTCCTATGTCGATTCTATCAAGCTTATCTGCCCAATCTTCCACTTGGATCTTCTTTCCTTCCTCTTTCCCTTTCACTGTTTCATCCTCTTTCGTGTCGGATAGTTGATGGTCAAAGAAGATCTCTAGCCCAAGCAACTTCTGGTCAGTTTCTTCGTCGATCCATGGCTCTGGGAAGCCACAGTACGGGAAGTCTTCTCCTTCTTTAACAAAATACCCGTTGAGTGTTCCTGAATAGTTAGCTTTCCATCCCCTTTTAGGCCCTTCAAAATCTTCTCCCATCAGTTTGTATCCAAGATCGAAACAGCGAGAAGCCGACAATACCTAGACAGGCTCAGGAATTCCTTGCTGCTTACGCTCTAGCCCCATGCCCAGGAAGTAGGACATTTGCCTCATCATCATAATTGCTCTTGGGTTGATGTACATCTCTTCTTCATTCAATAGCATTTGGACAGCCTGTGCTTCATTAAATCAGAAGCCACTTAGTGACACATCTCCTTCACCATGCTGAACTTCCAAGAAAGTCGAGCCTTCTCTTCTTGGGGGTTGGATACGATCTTCTCCATGGATAGTCAGAACTATTCCATTCTTTATCAACTTTAGCTTTTGGTGAAGAGTCAACGGCACTGCCTGGATGTTCGGGTCATGCAGCCACGGTTTGCCTAGCAACAAGTTAAAAGAGGCTGGTACGTCTAGTACGTGGAACTCAACTGATGTCTCTAGAGGCTCCATTGATAACGCGAATGATACCAAGCCCAGCACATCTCTTCTTGTGTTATCATAGGCTCGGACTCCTTGACTACTAGGTGTGAAATGTTTCGGCTTTAGTTCTAAGAAAACTGCTGTTCTAAGCGGACAAACATTTAATGCGGACCCATTATCAATAAGAGTCACTAGAACCCACTTTTCCAGGCATTTACGATTATGTGCAGGGGTTAGAAAAGGAGATGACTTTTGGCTCTACAGCTGGTAGAATGAGTCCAACAAGCTGCTCTAGGGTCGCGTCTATTGAAACGCTGGCTTTGTTCAGGACCTTTAGCACAGCCTGTCTATGTTTGTACGAGGACATCAATAAGCCCCAATTGCTGGCATTGGCCTGTGTCATTTTAAGTTGTTTCATCACAACGTCATTCTCTTCTTCTTATTCTTTCTCTTTCCCTTTCCCGCTTGACTGACCTTTCTCCAACTGAGTCGGCTTGAAATGTCGTCCACTCCTGGTTAGATGTTCCACACCATCCTCGGGATCCCACAGTCCCGGTATTATACTTTTGATTTATCTTACCTGGTCTATGCACAGAGGGCTTTCAAATGCCTACAGATCATCTAACCCATCGACCACTACTCTTCCTCTTCTTTTCTCATCATCCTCAATAGCCCACATATTATCGACCTCTTCCCAGATGTCTTCTCCAATGTATTCCACGTGTTGTTCCCGAGCAGCCCAAAAGTCAGTCCACACAGCCCCATCTGATTTCAGCACGACCCTTACCAGCCAATAGGATTGCATCTCGTCGACATATATCTCCTCCTCAAAAAGTTAGGAAAGAGTAATGCCATCAAGCACGTAGCCAAACCCATAAGGTCGTGCCGAATAATCCAACGGCCAATTATCTTCCTCATTGCATTCCTCCTCTTCATGTTGGTAGGCTTAGATTACCGTTCGATACCATCCCCAGGTATTATCATTCCATTCCTCCATCCTATCCCAGCCGTTTCTAACCATAATAAATGAGCATGTTGTTTGATCCTTAATAGTCGAAACATGAGGACGTGGCAGATACGCTGAACAAATATATTGACTCAGATCTTCTGACCGTCCGAGAGTTATGCAATTTACCCCCGACTGCTTAGCATGGTTTGGTAGGAGATTAGTTGTGACATTCGGCTTTAGAGTGTTAGATGACAGAGGGATCACTTTGTTATTGATGAGATTTTAGATCTCATGACGCAGCCTCATACACTTGTCAGTCAAATGCCTTTGACCTCGGTGAAAGGTGCAGTATTGAGAAGCATTAAACCTCAGCGGTAGGGGATCAGGTACGGGCATGGGGTCCAATGGCTTGATAAGCCTTTTCTCGACAAGTCGATTCAGGATTGTGGATAATAAAATATTGAGGGGAGTGAAGGCCCTCCTTGGCCTTTGTTGTTGCTAGCCGTCGTTTGACTGCTGGGTATTGTTAGATTGTTGAACGGAGGATGAGGGGTTCAGAAGATTCACCTCGTTTAGGCAAGACACGAGGATGGTGGTAGCAGATTGGTTTTGGTTGGTTATAGGAAAGGTCCTCCTTGGTTTCTGGCTGGGCTCAATTTTTTCAATGTCCCCAGATTGTATGGCGTCTTCAATCTCTACCCGGCATCAAACAGCTGTTCAAAGGTAGAAAGTGGTTGTGTGATAATATAACGCTTCAGTGGAGACTGCAAATTCTTAACCACGATCCTCACTTGTTCTTTCTCAGTGGGCCGGTTCGTCATCTTAGTGGCTTTACCCCTCCACTGGGTCAAGAAATCAACAAACGATTCCCGATTCTCTTGGTGGGTCGTTTCTAGCTCTCAGGTAGTTACGTCTAGCTGGACGTTGTAGCTATATTGACTGATAAAGGCCGTAGCTATATCTTCCCAAGTTCTAGTTTTGGCCACCTCCAAA
>JAULJZ010032880.1:0-14983 GCA_032270985.1 Heliamphora pulchella
GAGTTTATTTTTTTTTATTTTTAACTTGGTAGTTTTATAACTCTCTATGTGTGACTCATACTTCTTCTTCTTCCTTTCCTTTAACCATAATTCACTATTTTGTAATTCAATCGTATTATTGTTTTATAGCTTTTTGAATTCTAAACAAATGATATGAGAGAGAAAGAGAAGGTGAATGCGATGCCGGTGGTTGACATGGTGGCTATGGGCGATTGGTGGTTGTTGGTGGTGGCATGTGATTTTCCATGGATGAGCACGTAATAACTGGACTGGTGGTGTCATGCAGCTAGAATAGAGGCATTGTGTGGATGGGATGATGGTGTTGTGCGCTTTTACAACCACAACATTGAGCAAAGGCAAAACAATATCCCAAAGTTCCTCTTCGACTTGTGTTAGCCGAATCAATTACGCCATTAAATAATATCCCAGGATCTCAATGTTCATATTCTTGCAATGAATTAGATTAGTTACCTTTGTTCTCACTAATTGCTGCAAAGAGGAAAGTTATTACTTTCATTCTCCACAAAGGATGATGAGTTTAATGTTGATCAGCGATGATGAGTTTGATGTTGGTTGTAGGGATAGCCGAAAAAAACAATGTGGGTGTCAATAAAAAAAAAAGTACTAGTGTGAGTGTGGAGAGAGATTATGAAATAGAGAGATAACAAATTATTAAAAAAAAGTAATATAGAAAATTAAAACATAAGGGTTGTCAGTGTAATTTTAACCTCAAGGGAAGTTAATATAATTTACCCTTTTTCTAATTGTCATACACTCACAAGACACCTCACAAACAACAGCACTTGCACTCACTTGATCTTTATTATATAATAGAACAAAAACTAAGAGTGTAGTCAGAAATTTTATTCAATAGTGTCATTCATTACATCATCTTCAATGTCATTATGTCAAAATTTTAGATCTACAAAACATATTAAAACCAACTTTCACAAAATACGCTATAACATATTATTATAACATTTACAAAAGTAATTCTAACTTTTCAAATTATACATACAAAAAAATGGGCCATTAATATATCGTTCTTTTAACAACAGCCATGTAAAGACACTTTTAGAATTGTTCACGATGAGCTTTATTTTAGAAAATGCTGCATTACATATTCATTATATATGCTATTAATAATATCTTACGATATAAAAAAAGCAAAAAACTAATCTTGTAAACAAAAAGAATCCCGTGGTTACAAAAAAGAGTGGCTCTCAAGTTTCTAATAGAATTTGACACCTTCAAGTTTATTTTTCCTAATAATTTTAGAGAGATCTCTACATCATACCTTCTCAAAAGTTTATATATACTTCATAGGTTCTAAGTCCCCCCCCCCCCAAAGTTACCTACTGAGTTATACTTGGTTAGGCCCATGAAGGAGACCCCTGACCATTGACTTGAGAGGGTATTAAAAAGGCTTCCATTGATGGCAACAAGTGAAGATTCTAGGCCACCACCTTGCTCAACACAACTTCAAAGAATAAGGATAATTCTATATATATATATAAGAGACAGAATATTAAGGAGAGAGGAAGGAGAAGCTTTTAGATAGAAGAATCTAGGGAATTACGAAAAGATGTGATGACTTTTTGAACAAAACCAAAGTGCGATTGGAATACATTTTTCACTTTCAACGTGACAATCATTCATGTTTCCAGAAAAAAAAGCAATAACAAACTTTAAATGTCCTAACTCTGATCTCATGAGTCTACATAGCCACTTCAGAAATTACACAATTTTAATAATTTCAAGCACACACTATTAATGTCCCTACTAGCATTTTTTAACAAGACTTGATTATGTCATATGATCAGTCTTTTAGTAATTATTACATCTTAATGCTTGAAATATCAAGAGAGGTCTTAATACTCTTCTAGGGCTTATTGCTCATTTCCACACAGTGGCAGAGCCAGGAATTTGATTCGAATGAGGCACAAAAACATAAATATTCATGATAGACAAAAAATTAAAATATTCATTCTTAGATTTTTTTTGTTACAGTTGACCGCGACGAGTTTTTATCTTTTAAAAATTTTGCATAATAGTATCATTGCTAACTCTATTAAAAACATATCTCTCTATGTAAACCACAAAACTAGCGTTCATCCGTTGATCACCTATTCGGTTCCGTAATCGATTCTTCACAATATTCATAGCTGAAAATACCCTTTCGACCGTAGCAGTTGCAACTGGAAAAATCAATGCCAAAGTAATGAGCAAGTAAACTACTAATCTGATACCGTAATCCTAAATTTGTAGTAAGATTTGCTAAGTTGATTTCCACGCTAGTTTGCTTTAACAATTGAGAATTATCATCTCTTCTTTCAGAAATTTCTGTTTTTAACTGTGGTTTTCTTTTAAAGTATTTCTCCATAACTGTTTAGAAAAATGAAAAATGAAACAAAAAAAATCAGCCTAAATGTCTAATTTATAGATAACACAACTCAAACTAAGAAATCAATAAAATCGTGAAATTAGTGATCTCAAATCTCAAATAAATAATTTAACTCAAATCTCAAATAAATAATTTATCTCAAATCTCTAATCTCAAATTTCAAATCCCAATTCTCAAATCCCAAATCTCAAATTATTTCAAATATCACAATAACAATCAGGATATTCAAATGATATAGATCAGATATTCACATGGGATTAAATAACAATGCAATAACAATCCGGATACCAATCACAATAACAACAGTGATGCTTTTATAAGAAATTTCGCACGGGATTGAAAGTAATAGCATGAGAAAATTACCTGCACAGTTGCAAGACAGAAGAGCGCAATCCCGTCGGCGATGATGTGTTGCCGACTCACCGGCGATGCTGCGGTGAACTGAAATTGGCTCTCTCTCTCTCTTAGATCTGAACTGAAATCGTCTCTCTCTCTCTCTCTCTCTCTCTCTCTCTCTCTCTCTCTCTCTCTCAGATCGCCCTCGCAAGGCCTGATGCCTCGTAACCAGTCGTCGCCTCGTCGCCGTTGGCACCTCATCAGTTGTTGCTCTAGCTCACTCTCTCCGTCTCTCGTCGTCGGCGCCTTGTTGCACTCACAGACTCACAGGCTCACTCACAACACTCTTTCGTTTGATCTCACATCTCTGTCTAGAGTTAGGGGCCTTAGGGCTTACTGCTCAGCCTCGTCAGAGAGGCTACCAGTGTAATTAACAAAATAATTTTTTTTAATACATGTATAATAAAAAAAATCAAGTGGGGCACGTGACCCCCCTGGCCCCTCTTTCAATCCACCCTTGTTTCCACATCATATGCCACTTGGGTATTGTGGAAGCATTGTCATCATATTTGCCACATAATTGCTAGTTGGAAACCTTGCAGATAGACAAGTGAATTGAACACAAAGGACCAGTAAAATGAACGCTTTGTGTGATCAAAATCTTCAAGCCACCATTTCTTCAAGCATTATTTGAGAAGATTTGGTTGTCTGTATGGATTATGAATGAAATTCAACGTTTACACTAAAAGGAATTAGATTTTGCATTAGTGGCTCAAAAGGAGGCTCAAGCATTCAAGCCCTCCATCAAACACTATGGAAAAAACATAGTTCAAATTGATGGTTTGAAGCTAGGCTCAATCCCTCAAATAATGTGATGCTCAAAGTTAGGTTCTAGCTCACATTCAAGTGTTTTTTCAAACTGACTTAAAATTCATCAAACAGGTAATATCTTCCTTACAATAATTGGTTTTCAAGCCTCACATATGCTAGCACAATGTTCAAATATTAGTAACTCATCCCAATGCAAAACCATGATGAAAACAAGCCCAAGATGAACACATTGGTTTGGCTGCTCAAAGTGGAGATCTAGTTGCCCTTTGAGCGGTGATGGGCTTAAGGCCAACTTCAAGCAGCTTCGAGCGTTATTCTTGATCAGATTTGCTTCAAATCGTTGGGGATCTTGATATGACTACCCAACATGCTTGCATTTATATCCTTGAAGACTTTTGCTCATTTTGAAGGCCTATCTTGAGTTCTAGTTTTTTTTTAACCAGCAGGTTCTTTTGCTTGATTTTGGTATGACAATAAAACCTAGCTTCATTTAGAATAACTTTGGACCTATGTTGATCTTCTAAGCTACAATATTTGTATGTTTTAGCTCAAGTCTTCTTTAATAGAGAAATTCTTCTGTAACAATAAGGTTGAGTGCTTCTGTACAAGTCTCTAGACCTAGGCTGAGTATATCTTAGAGCCACCTTGTTATGAAAATCGGCGCTTACCATGGTTCTAGTATCCGTGTTCAAGAAATTAGTCAATCCGTGATCGAAACCACGGTTGTGGAGAACAAGCTCAAAGCTTGTGGTTGAACTCTAGCCAAGTAAAGTACTACCTAAGTGTTCGGTTGTAAGCCACTGAACTTGCTAATTGTCTATGCTTGTTGACTAGAGGATTAGTTGCTAGTGCTCGTGGTTTTTCTATCATTCTGGGTTTTCCACATTAAAAATGTTTTGGTTCTCATGTGAATGCTTTCTTACCTTTTTATGCATATGTTAAGTTTGGGACTTAAGTTAACTAAAAATCTTTAGTTTCTGATTAAAAATTTTAGAAAGGCCTATTTGCCCCCCGCCATCCATTACATGATTTTCCATCCATTACATGATTTCACATAATATGTGCATCTAGACTAGCATCGTAAAATAGCACCCCAGCTTTCTTGATTGAATATTTGATCTCCAAAGAGCTGGTAAAGTTAACGCCCAAGCCCAATAGACAACATTGGGCAGAAAAAGGATATATTATTTTGCCTCTTATTATTTTCCTCAAGATTTTCACCAAGAGACACCAACAACATAGTGTGCCCAAAACGGTTACATACCTCGTAGTCGCTAGACAGCTTCCAGATGGTGAGAAATAAGCAGAATGCACAGCCCTTTTATGCCTTAATGTCTTCAAGGATCTAGGCTTATCTGCCTCAATATGTCTCAAATCCCAAATGCAGGCTGTCCCATCTGTCGAACTCGTTGCCATTATGTTAGTGTTTTCCGAGCAAAAATCTATCGAGTTGATTCTATCTTCATGCAAAATCCAGGAGATTAAAGATTTTCCTGCCCTCTCATCCCAAATATTGAGAACTCCTTGACCCTCACTAAAATACAAGGACTTCACATCATCTGGTCGTTGAGAAATAGAAAATATAGAATAATCGCTGGAATATACGAGGTCAAATACATCCTTCTCAACATCCATCAACCGGATAAATCCATCATAGCAGCTAGTATATACCTGCACACACATTGATTAATATAAGTGGCCACGGAATACAAGAAAATCAACCCACCTCAGCGGATATAGTGGTAAGCAATAGGATGATGTCATGAGTCATTCTGCAAGAGAAAAGGGACTGCAGAATCCAAGTTGGGTCATGTCCGCCAACAAATGTGATGGAATATAAAAGAACTGGTTGTAACAAAACAAATGCCAGCTGCACCAATTGAAGGGGATAATTTCTCATCCTTTGCTTCTTCATAGGATCAAAAACATAAACTTCAAGTAAATAACAGTATTAATACCTTTGAGATGGAAAATGGTTGAATTGCAATCCCTGAAACTGGCCCTCGATGAGGGTGGTAAAGATAAATCCTATCGCCATCTTCCACTTTAGCATCAATATCCCAAAACCCAACATTTCCAAACTTGTTCCCCACTGCAATCATTTTCAAATCCATAGAAGGAAAGAACTTCACCACCATTATTCTGCCTGGCACAACCCTTGCTACATTCTCCGGTTCCAACCTGAGTGCTCCCAAATCAATGGAACCCAAAACCCGAATGGGGTAACCAAGGTTATCATTTTCATTCATGCCCATGGTTGAATTGCAAGAACCCCCGCCAATTCCCTCTACTGAACCATCACTACAACAAAATTGGGTCTTCTTCCAAACACCCACCATTGTATCAGTGAATTTTTTGTCAGATGCAACACCGGAATATGCATCTCTCATGCTAATAGAGCCCAGTTCAGCGGGGGAGGAGCTCCGATTGGGGTTTGATTTGGGGGTCCGTCTTAGGGTTTCATCGTAGTCATCTTTCAGGCCACTGGCAGTGGAGACATCAGGCGGTATACCTCTAGCCCGTAATGACTTCCTAATCACAATTGGGCTCTCAATTTTCGATTTCTTCTCTGGAAGAAGTCGGTACGACTTGGTTTGGTGCCTAGAGAGAGAAAGACCGAGGAATTAGGGGATGAAATTTGAACAGTGACGTAAAGATACATCTCTTTTACAATAAAATATATATGATCTATCTATCTATGTATAGGCTTTTCTAAATAGAAAGAAATCAAGAGAGAGAGAAAGTAGAGGGAAACCTTTGGCGCTTAGTTGATGCTGAGAGGTCGCTAGCTTTGGAACGGATCTTGAGAGACGCGAGCATTTCATCGTTCCGCTTGATGTTCTCGAGCCTTCGAAGCTCGTACTCTGTTAACTTCTGAGGCGCCATGGAAGACACAGAGTTGCAGAGAGAAAAAGAGAGAGAGAGAGAGAGAGAGAGAGGAGGTTGATTGTGTATAAAAATACGCGGGGGAAAGAAAAATGGCGGGAACAAAATTATGGAGATTGGGTCCGGGTCACAGCACCGTAACTGGTGAGCTAAAAATCATTTAATTAGAATTGTTTATTACGTTGAATTTATTAAATAAATAATTTTTATAAAAATATTAATTAATTTATAATATTTTAAAAATAAATTATCAAATAAATATATTTGCATTATATAATTAATAATATTTGATTGACTTAATTTGTTACAAAAATTAACTGTTCAATAAATTTATCATAATAAATAATTTTAATTAAATTTAAAATTTTAATTAAAATAATTTTAAGCTCACGGCCATCCTGCTGTGATTGGATCACTGTAGGGACGCTAATACTCAAAAGTCATGAAGATAAATGCTAGCACTACTAAAAACTGAATAAACCTTTAATTCGGTCCGACTAGGACAATTCGAACCGAATATAATTTTATATCCCTTAATATAGTTCTAAAACCATTAAAAAAAGATTTGATTCTCAATCTTTGTATAAAAATAATAAAAATAAATTTATTCACTCTCTTAATAAAATTAGTAAAAATTACATGCTTTCTTATTGATATAAAATTGTTCTATTGTTAAATTTATAATAAACTCAACGATTTACGCCATTGAAAGAATAAGTATTATTTATCTGCCTCGTTAGGTGGATGAATAAAAATGCATTCTAAAACAAGCGTGTAACACTCAAATTTTAAATAATTATTTGTTAAAAATAAAATATATAAAATAAAACAAATTAACAATAATTATTATATTAAAGTTAAATATATTCTAAAAGTCAAAAAAAACAGAAGTAGCAGTGAAAATATATTTTTAGAAGGAAAAGAAATTCAAAGATTTTGAAAATAGCCTTAAAAGAGCCCTTAACTATAAAAATTACCTATAAACGCCTTGCGGCTATGTTTGAATTTAAGGATTGGAAGACCGCATTACATTACTAATCTAAAGTGTGTATATGTATATTTATGTCCTGCTAATTTATACGTATACTTATATGTATAAGTATTTTTATGTATAAATACTTTTGAATTAGTATGTATATCAGTTTATAATAATTATAATTGATGTTTGGTTATGGTACATCACCAAAATCGCGTTGGTTAGGTTGTAAGTCCCGTGTATTGAGAGGGTAGGACAAACCAGTGATACCTTAAATCATTGACAGACGTATCACCAAAACCCACTTATAAATATTATAATCTAGATACAATATATCAAATAAGTATGAAGACATATTAATACTTGTTCCATTTAAGTATATTCCTTCTTAAATGTTTTCTCGCTTTAAACTTGATAAATCTGTAAAAAATGTTAAAATTGTTGAGTTTTCTCAAACTCATCAACTTAATAAATGGACTATACATTCGGTTGAATCAAAATTGATTTATAAGGTAAGTCTATTTGACTTCAAGAGTCAAAAACCTGTAAAAACACTTTAACAATCTATTTGTTTAGATAATCAAGAACAAACTCTTCAACTTATTAGTTTAAGAGATATACAAACATATTTGTATAAATATCAATATTTACATATTGGTTTAATACAGATAACTCTTAAACCTTTAACTCTTTTAGGTGTTAATGGTAACATAAATGCAACCTTACGAGATGGTAGATGTAATAATTTTATTTTATCTCTTATGGGTGTTACACAGACTAGTCTATGCCATGGACCAGTCTATTTTAATATTTATCCGAACTTAAATTTATTGTTATTTGACACAAATCTTTTTGATGCAGTAACTTTAAATTTACAAACGCATGGTTATAATTTTTTTTTCGGATCAGAAACCATTGCTATTATTTACTGTATACATTATAAAGTTATGAATATTTTATGCTCAAACGCTGTTCTATGCAGTGACCCTGGCAAAACCATTGTGATTGAAAGTAATCTTTTAACCACACAAATTGTCAAATCTCGTTTGATCTAGTGAGATTAAATCAAGTTTTCCACAAAATGAACTATTCCAACGGCTGCTATGCCAAGACTTTTTTTGGACAGTAACGTAGATCAAATTGTCCAGAATGCCTTAAGAGACATTGAAATCTCTTTTGCTGGTCTAAATCTTAATCATCCTTTAACTAGAAGTACTTCTTCAAGATGACCACCTAGTTATCGTATTTCATATATGTCATCCAGTAAACTTTCTAATTTTGAATCTACTACATCAGAATCACCTGATGAAACAACAACAATAGCTGATTTAGGTTAGAAACCAGAATCCACTTCTATATCTGTTTTGATAGGTCTTAGAATCTCTGAACAACAAATTCCTTATGGAATTTATTCTTCACCATTTGAAGATGTTTCTCAAATAACATCACCAACTGTCTCAAAAATGAGTTTTTATATGTAATTTCTATGAATTTTACATCCAACTCTTTTTTCCGACAAGTAATCAGTAAAGAATTTCATAGTTCAACTCATACCGAGTTTAAGCAATGGTTTTTCTCCACATATAATAAAGATCAACCAAAATTAATTCAAAATATTTTTTATCATGATCTTGAAAAACAACAAAAAGTCATCTTCTTTAAAGAGTGGTTTACTAAATGGTCTCAAGATAAAATTTATTTTGCTGTCATATCAGATTATAAGAAGTTTTGAATAAAAACTAATGGTACCTCTATAACATCGATTCATCCACCTCATGAACTTATCCGTCTTCAGTCCAGTCATAAACCTTTAGAAGCTGGTCCTTATGTTTCTATTGATGACAACAGTAACATGTCTGCAGTTGCCAAATCACGGCTGAAACAATTTAATTTTACTAATTTAAATTTAAAAATAATTAGTAATTAACTTAATCGTTTAGAAGAAAAAGTAGATAAAGTTTTTATTTATTCTCGTTATCCTATTGAAACTTCTAAGACTTTAAAAAATGAACAGACTTCTTTACAATTAACTCGCCCTTTTCTTTGATTTAAATTATTCAGTCAAAGAGGAATAATGAGTTTGCTGAAATATTAATTTCAAAAATAAGATCTTTAAAAATGAAAGAACCTGAAAAACAGATCCGTGAGTGCGATGCCCGGTGTCTGGGAATCGTTCACATGAGTGTGCTGATGATTGGCAGAGTGCCAGGAGTTTATCTTTTGCAGATGGGCTTGCAAGTAAATGCAAGTGAATGCCAGCTGGTTTGTCTGTAGCGTCGACAAGAAGACAACTGTATGTGCACCTTTGATAAAAGGACGCACTTAGAATATGCGTACTAAGATGTTTTGTTGTGGTATGATGGTGGACAGAACACTCAGGTGCTAGAGGGTCCAGCTATATATATATACTAAATTTGTGTTTGAATTTATTATTTCAATTGGACTTCATAATATCTCATATATGATGAATAATTAGCCAAAGAGAAAAGTGGGATATATAGTACACGGATTAATAAATGTAAGGAATTAAGTGTGAAAAAATAATTTTGCGTTTCAATTTTACTTTTGCGGTATTTTTAATTTTTAATTTTTATTTTAGTTTTTAGTTTTTTAGTTTTATTTTTTCGACTCTAGGATTATCTAATTTTACTCTTTTCTTGACCTTCTTGTCTTATTTGAGTTTTAAAATTTTTTGGTCTTATTTAAATTTTTTATTTTAATTTTATTAGACAATATTTCATTTGTGTTTACTTAATATATAAACAACTAAATATTTCACTATCAACTAATAAAAATAAATAAATTATTATTATACTATATTCCTGACTCATCGGAAACAACAATGATGTGGGATGCACCAATAAATATACAGATTCTTAAATCAAACTTTGTATAAAAAAGTATCAAATATAAAACTTCTAACAAAAAAATTGAACTTTGTAATTACTTAACAGGATAGTTCCTAAATGCATGTAAGAATAAAAAAATTTATCACTTTTTTCTCATAATATTATTATTCATAACTAATTTTTATCAAAATAATTAAACAAATGATTAGATTAGGTTGCCCCTGATAAATATTTATCCCGTGGAGTAAATAAACACGAGACACTAAATTAGACATCTAAATTAGAAACATTTAATATGAAGTATTTGGTATCCTAAAACAATTAGCTTGTATTTTGATTAGCTTTTTTTAGTGATTTTTAAGTTTTTTAACTTTTTTGTAAGAAAGTGGATGTAAAAATATGTAGAAAAAATCAGAAAAAGCCTAATTAAGACAAATTAGTTGGCTTTTTTTTTACTTTTAAGCCAAAAAGCTGAAAAAAAAAAAACTAACCCAAATAGAGACTTAATCTTGAAACTGCTAATTTATGTTAATTCAATCCAAAACTCCAAACATAGCTTATGGGTATTCAGTAATTAGTATTAGGAGCAATTGAAATTCTAAGATTTCACTAGGCTGGAAATCACGCCGCTTTGAGCGGTGGTCGCGAGATACCAAAAGGCATGGAGTTTAATCTTATTTGATTATTTAGATCGGTTGATAAGTTCGGTTGTCCTAAAGTTTTAGAAGTATATTCTCGACACTCGGCTTTTATTATTCATCAGCGTCGATCGTTGATAGATGAGATCTAAACTTTTATTTGATTTATTGAGTGACCTTTTAACCTTGAAAATAGACTATTCCTATATTTTTTTGGTGTGTAAAATTTAATTTTGAAATTATTTTTAATTAAATTATTACCTTAAAATATCAATATAGAATGAGTGGTAAAAAGTAAATTTAAATAATTATTTTTAAAAAAGCAACAATGAAAATTATCCCATTTATTATAATACTAGTGTTTGTGCCCACACGCGATGCGTGTGTAATATTAATAATTGTATAAAAATATGAAAAAAAACCTACATAATAAAAATAATTATATAATAAATTATAAAAATAAAATGTACTAAGATAAAAGAATAATAAAGATCGAAAATTGTTGTTACTACTTTCATAAATTTTAAAATTTTAAAATCTAAACTATTATAAACCTCGTTTTGGAACAAAAATCAAATGGGGTGTTTACTTTTAATAATAATATAGATTTCGATTTGTTATTGTTTGAGTTCATATGAGAATAATTTATGGTCTTGATTAAATTAAATATTTTGCACATTAAGTATAAATTAAATTTTTACAAAAATTAGATAATAATAATTTAAGAAATTAGCATTCACGAAATGTTGGTGGGGCTTCACTTGATATTTCATACATTTTAAGATTATTATTAGTTGTTAATAGTGGTCTTTTATGTTTGCATAATTCAGATATCTGATTCATAAAAATAATCATTTTTGCAGCAGGTAATAAGTTGTTTGGACCACATATAAGTGGTTTAGCATGTTATGTATGTTTAAAAAAATCACCTGCATCCTCATTTGGTAAGGAAAAAAAAGAATTTTTTGTCTTTTAAAATTCTTTGTATTATACTCTTATAGAAATATTATGTAAATTCCATGGCATACAGATTATTATTGATTTATTCATATATTATGTGGAGTTTTTCGTATATATCTATATGGTGTAACTTATGAGATTTTATTTTTGAAACCATGTTAGAAGTTCTCGACATAAAGTGACTTTGTCTATTAGGGAATCGACCAAGACGTTTTGACAGGACCATGGTGACTCTAGAGCTCAACACGATTAAGAGAGTTTTGATACATGTTATCAGGTGGCCTGAATTAGATCGTCCTAGAGAAAAGACCCGAACGCCATCCCCAGGTGATTCTAAACTTGATGTTGGATCCAACTAGACAGAAGATGCCCCGAGATAGTAATGCGGCACTAGATATTTTTGTTTATGATTATGATTCTCACAAGTTACTGATGATCATGTTATTATCACAATTATGATATTGTTGTATGGTATGTAGAGACATAATATTTTAGTTACATGCCATTGACTATGAGAATGTATGAGACTTGTTCACAACTATATATATATATATATATATATATATATATATGAATTTTGAGAAAAGAAAAAAAAAGATTATAATATTACGTGATTTTTTACTACTTGTCGTATGTTCTGATATGTTTCAATTATATATATTTTGAACATCTCATTTTTTTTATGTATATTACTATACATGTTTTTCATTCACTGAGTTATGAGCTGACGTTGTATTTTAAAATTTGAGGTGATTAGTCAACATGCTAATGGAGAACTTTGTAGTATATATCGTGGGATCCAACTTTTGTGACATCTTAGAAGTTTCAACAATGCAATTTTTTTGAGACAGTATCCTTATGATTACAAATTGGCTTTAAAATTATTATTTTTCGTGGTTGGATGTTGATTTAGTGGGCTGTTTGTGTTACTCATTTTCTTTGTAATATATCAAAACTTTGCACAAAAGTATTTTGTTTTAATATTTAGGATCTCGTGGCCCACTAGGCTAAGGCATGTCGTTCGTAGCTAGTCATACTATTGTATTTTAAGCGTGATAAAAGATACAAGCCGAATTAAATTAGTAGGATACATTGATTGAGATATTCCTTATGATGTAAGTTATTATTTTACTCTATTGTTTTTTTTGGCAATATATCATAACTTTGCATGATAGCATTTTGTTTTGATCTTTAGAATTTTGTGGTTTACTGAATCAAGACCTGTAGCCTGCGGTCGATCATGGTATTAATTTTGAGGTGTGACAAAATATACAAATCGAATCAAATCGCTAAGATACGTTGAAGCTAAACTTACACATTGCTCAATTCTTTGTCTACTCCGAAACATTAAAATTTATCCTAATTTAAAATCTCCATCTCGTCTCTCAATTCTCCCTCTTGTACAATAAGTTCTCGTTTGGCTCTCAAACCTTATACTTCAAGTAAACAAGTCTAGTTTCACAAAGCAATATAGAACTCACTATACAAAAACATGACACTACAATTTTAAAAAGAATAAAAAAAGATTCTAAATACACACTTTATTGTTGAGTATACCCATTTCATATTTCATGATTGTATACAAGTATTTCAATATATGTTGTTGATATTATACTTATTAATACCAAATTATATTGCATGGTACAATTTGTACGTACTGTCTTAAAGCAAAATTGGTACGTTAATAATTACTTAATTTCATACTGTTCAAAATACCAATTTTTACCATTTTATATCAAACAATACCGGCTTATACCGAACAATACAGGTATCTACTGGTCCATAATTAATTTTTGTTAAAAGAATTGTTTACTTGTTTTTTTGTTCTTCCTTAGGACTCATCAATGCTAATTTATTATAAAAAAATATTAAATATAAAATTTATAACACTTTAAATTAGCTATCTTAATATAAATAATAGAAGATAGATTTGGTAAGGGCCTTATTTTAGTACTTATTTAGAAATTAGTCCCAAACATCATTTCTATACCCAAATTATCCCTCCATGCAAATGATGAATCATGAGAAAAAAACATGTTCTAATTTCAACGGCTCCGAGCAGTCAAGCAAAAAATATAAGAACCAATCAACACACGATTTTTCAAATCTTCAAAAAAGGAAATCTATTCAACTAATAGTAAACGAAACTCTACTATTTCGGAATTTTTTGACCGAACAAAAAATTAACCGAATGAATGCTTCAATTGCTTTGATGAAAAATAGTTATAAAATAAAATAGGTTCAAAGTAGTACTATATTGTATTTTATTTAATAGTTTATTTTCTTAACATATTTTTATAATCGGAATCGTTTATTTTAAATAAAATGAGCAACTTGTAAAAAATGTGAACTATTTCAAGTATGTGAAACTTCTCATACTTATTTTTCTTATTTGTTTTATTTTTAGTTTTAAATGAAATGAGTAATTTATAAAAATTGTAAATTATTTCAAGTACGAGAAATTTCTCATTCTTATTTTTTTAAAATTTTTTTATTCTTAATTTTAAATAAAATGAGTAATTTATGAATAAAAAAATGAGAACTATTTCAAATAAAATGAGCAACTTATTTTTCTTAATTTTTTTCATTCTTAGTTTTAAATGAAATGAACAACTTGTTCTAACTTCGTCGTTTGTTTGTAGTGCCGGGTTTTCTGCCCAGCGCTTTAAGAATTTCCTAACCTTGTCATTTGTTTGTAAGGTAATTCTTTGGTTCAGTTTCTCATAGCAGGTATATATATGAGAAAATATATTCTCATGTAGTGATAAATGAATTTTTTTTATACATTTTAAAATCTGAGTATGAGAAGTTTCTCATAACATGTACGTATATGAGAATATTCTCATATAGTGATATATAAGAAACTTTTGATACAATTCAAAATTTGAGTATGAGAAATTTCACATAACACATATGTATATGCGAATATTCATAGATAGTGATATATGAGAAATTTTTTATCCATCAATATTTTTGTTATTTTTTAATGAAAAAATAAAAATTATTTTAAAATCTGAGAAACTTTTCATACATAATTTTTTTTTTCAATTTTGTTGTTATTAATTTTGCGTAAATGAACACTTATGAATGAAAAATTTTTCAA